>JAGDQP010023102.1:0-29599 GCA_022664845.1 Lepisma saccharinum
CCTATCTCATCATTCCTAGATAGCTCCTGACCTTCAAATTTTAATACATTTGGCAGTAGGTGCCTTTTTTATTTTTGATAAAATTCCATAGTTCGCTCGAGTTGGTATTAATATTATTTACAGAATTAATTATAAAACTCTTATAGGCAATTCTAATGTCTTTCTTGATTTCCCTACGTAATCGAGCAAATTCTTGATAGAAAGGTGTTGAGTTCATGGTTTTGACCCTGGATTGTTTATGATAATATGCCTTGACCTTAAGTTTTCTAATATCTTTGGTGAACCAACACGGATACTTTGAAACAGTGCTTAGTTTACGGGGAACACACCTATCAAATATTTCATAGACAATATTATAGAATTTACTCACTAAGTTATTAACATTCCGATGCACTTGTAAGAATTCCCAATCAATAGCTTGCAGTTCCTGATACATCAGAAAATATGCCTTCCTAAAATTATAATAATGTTACTTTTCTGATTTTCTTTCTTGACCTTTCTGTTAACTATTTCTATTATTATAGCTGGTTGATGGATATCTTCCGGTACCAACGGTAACAATTCTTTATTGACTTGAACATTTTCAAGATTTGACAGAACTAGATCTAGTGTGCGATTATTATTATTAGCAACATTGTTGAATGATCTCAAATCGTAAAAAAATATAAAATTATATAAATTTCTACACTTTAAAGATGTGCTTTGCTCTAAATCAAATTCGGTACCGGTTAACTCCGGTAAATTGAAATCACCAATGAGGAAAATAGGACTGCCTTGCGGATAAGTGGATTCAATGCATACAAATAGGTTATCATACAAATCTATACCTGAAACCGGTTCAAAATATACAACACAGATAAACATTGGTCTCCCCTTTACAGTTATTCTAGCAATCAGACACTCATATTGATCATAACAGCTATTCAATAAACACAGATTGTATTTTTCAAGAGCCGAGATAAGTACTCCACCCCCCTTTGACTTTCCAGTTTTATTAATATTGCGATCCTGTCTTAAAACAGTATACCTATTATCAAATAATTCACTGTCATAATGAGATTCATTAGTCCATGTTTCAGTAATTGTAATTATATCGTAATTATTTGATATTACACTACAGAAAAAGTCATCTGTTTTACCGCGCAAGGATCTAGCGTTATGATTATAAATTTGCAAGGATTTCCTAAGTGGTCTTGTTTCACTAAAACCACTAGTTACATTTGGAAAATGATTGTACACTTCACTGCCTTCAGTTGAGGAAACTTACCCTTTCCCCCTTCACATTCCTTTCTTTGTCAAACTTTGTTCCTTGGGGGCTGTGCCATGGTTGAACGAGTGGTTCTCGTCATTTGTCTCTTATCGCTAGAGCTGGAGGTATCCTCACAGGTGGTTGAGAGAACTTCCTTTTGAGCATGCAGTGTTACAACCTCTGCAGTTTTGTTTTGAACGATTTGTTCACTTTGCACTAATGTTTTTTCACTTTTTTGTAGCTCTTCAAGGGTGAAAGGTCTATTATTAATGTATAGTTTATTGTACTGAAGCCTCGCACGATCACCTCTTGCACGACCATCCTTCATGTAGTTCAATAGTTGTTTCCTTGTTTCACGCACATTCACTGAGAAATCTTCTGAAATCACAACTCTGGTTCCTTTTGCACGAAAAGCATTTTTAAGAATTTCATTTTTCTTCTTGAAGTCAGAAAAATTTCACAATTATCGGTGCATTTGGTCCACGTCCGAGTCGATGCGCTCTTTCAATATGTTCAGAGTTTAAATCTACATTTATTTGTTTTGTGACAAACTCTATTACTCGTTGTTCAGGTTCTTCCCAAAATTTAACTGCATTACGATTTCCAATATTACTAAAAGTTAGGTTGTTACGCCGTGATTGGTTTTCCAATTTATCTAAAAGCTCACAATTAATAGCTATTTATCGAGTAGCACAAGCTTGTAGTTGTACAATTGCTATACAATTGTGTGCAATTTCATTTCTCTCTTACTATTATTACATGAGATATTGCAGGCAGTACTTTTGGTAAGCCCGTCGTATTATACTTGTGCATGCATAAATTATTAGCGACTTAGAAACATTATTAAAATTATTATATTTTGTCTTGTACAGAACATCAAATAACCTTGGAAGTATTAAATATTTATTACATTTGATTTCGTTATTAAACACCTATTTGATTTAGATACATATGCACAATTATTTGAGATATTCTCACTCAATACACATAAACTAAGTAAATAAAGACTCTGTCTATAAGGATTCTGTTCTATATGTGTACATAGTACTTGTACCTCGGGCTGTCTTCAAGTCAAAAATCTTGGACAAACTTGTATGACTAGTGGAGTAAGAAAACCCATTTATAGATAAAGGCCACTTTCCAACATTTGGAACAGTAATACCTGCAATATTAAGCGAATACACGAACATTACTCAAAGTAAAATTCTCGGATCTTGGTGCCTTTTCTTTCAAAATCTGCACATTCTCCGAGCATGATAAACATTTGCCAGCAAAGCACAATCGATTACGTGTCTTTTTGGGTACGAAAAAATATTCAATGATGTAGTGATTTTCACTTGACGTCAAGCCAGAATCGCCACGTTATTTTTCTTAATTATTTTGTTCTTTGTATGAGCACAAACGAAAATTCTTGCCGCCAAATACAGCACAAACGTAGCACAAAAGAATGGAGTAGTTTATCTGTGAAAATTAAAATATTTTGGAATATGGCTATTTTGGAGTGACATCATCAGATTTGAAAATTTGCTATATCTTAGAGAATATTAGGGCATAAACAATAATTGGAACAATACAATCCAGCAAGAACGAAGCACAATCGATCACGTCTGTCTTTTGTTCCATAGATAAATATTTAGAGATGTGGTAATTTTTACTTGACGTCAAGTTAGAAACACGTTATTTTTTAACGATTTTGTTCTGTGTTTAAGAACAAACGAAAATTCTTGCCGTACAATCCAACAGAGACGTAGCAAAAAAACGATTAAGGAAATTTTTTAAATAAAATTTCAAATGTGGCGATTTTGACTTGACAGACGTCAAATTCAATGACCCTTCCGGTGACAGCGTGAAGATGGATCGATATTCGACCATATGCGAAGACTGTTTGTGTTATAAGTACTGACACCAAATCAAAGTCATTGGTACACCACTCTTTACTTCCGGTTGTAAGGAACGATATTTTCCTAACTAATGGTATTCCTTGGCTCAGCAGTACGTTTTACGGCATCTTCTAAGCACGCTTCACAGTTAGATACTCAAGTTAGAGTTTGTGAACTACTTCGCCAAGTCAGTGGTAATCGTCTCAAGTGTGAAGATTGTTCTGAAGATAGTTCGTGGCCCGGAGTTCCGCAGTTACTTATGAAACAAAGTCATATTTAGTCCACTGTGTCACTCTGGTTCTTGTTTATCACCTTGTTAAGGCACACAAAATTATCTTGGAATCACTAAATCACTTTTGAATAGCTTTCGGTATTTTGAAACAGCTATATTCCACTTCTTTTGAGGCAACGTTTATATTTGCACGTAGACCATAACTTTTGATTCACTGTAGAATACACTTATTGTCACCAAATATTGGATGAAACAAATGAATAAAGTATAAAGATACTACAGCAATTTGTTTTTTTTTAAAACAACTCACAAAACGATAATAGTTGGTCTTCAAGCACTAAAATGAAAAAAATAGGTTGGCAATAGAAACAAGTGAAGTTTGAGCAGCGTGCTTCAGTAAGCCGTGTTTTCTTAACAGTAATGTCTCAGAAACCTGATTAAAATCTATTGAAAATATTTCAATATTTAAATCTTCACTTCTCAAACCACTGGCAAATAAAACCCATTAGAAATGCATTGTGCCATATGACTGAATAATATCGTATAACACACCCAAATTTTGGTATTAAGTATTTTTAATCGTTAGAAACTTTGAAGTAGAATCTATGTGAGATGAGAACAACTGATGACACTTTGTCACCCTTGGGTAACTCCCACAATTCAAGATCGAGTCCGTCAATACCATCACTCTTCAATGCATTGTTCCATGTGACTGAAAATTTGTCACATAACACACCCAAATTTGGGTATTAAGTATTTTTTTCTTATTAGTAATTCTGAAGTTCAGGATAAAGTCCGCCGACACAACCAAATGCATTGTTCCTTATGACTGAATAATGTCATATAACACCCCCAAACGTTGATATTAAATATTTATTTTCCTTATGAAATTTGAAGTAGAGTCTATACGAGATGAAAATAACTGACACAATTTCAAGATCGCGTCCATAGATGACGTGACTGTTCAACTCATTGTGCGACATTAACAGAAAACGTCATATATTACACCCACAATTTTGGTATTAATTATTTTTTTATCATTGATAACTTTTAAGTAGTCTATTTAAGATGAAAATGGTTGATGACACCATGTCTCCTTGAATAACTCTCGCAGTTCAAGATGGCAGGAGGCATAACGTCAATGTTGAACGCATTGTGTTATTATATATCTGTTGTGTTGAGTGGTGGGATATGTGTCTTTGAATGAACTGCTCCAAACACATATAACGAATAATTCTTCCCCGTAGTTGCTTAAAACGAATAATTTCAGTTTTCGGGAAGAGAGTAACTTGAACCATAAAGCATCCCTTGCCATACGGACCCTCGCTTCGCTGACAAGAACCTGTCCGCTGGTTTCTAAAACAACACCAGACACGTCTATGGACTGGTACACAGACAAAGAGATTTTACTTGAAAAAATTAAATAAAGAAATGATCGATAAGCAAATTATTTCAGATCATTAATCTCAGCTGAATATCTTATGACAATAATTAATTAATTTCGAGCGCCAACCAGTCTCCCAGTGGACATTTCCCCTAAGCGGCGGACCCTAGTAAAGATAACAGTTTACTCCCACTACCACAACATATAACACCAAACGGATCCCCTGGAGTCGAACCAGAAACCTCTAGGGTGGGTTCTTAGCGAAACATCATTTTGCAGTGCTAATAAACAACAAAGGAATAGCAGATAAAAACTATATCTCATCAATATACGATGAATATGTAAATCTCTCTGGAATAATACACGTCAAACCTAGACAAAAAGATTATGATAACTAGGTTATTAGTTTCTTATGAATGAAATCCGTGCATAAGGTAAGAATAAAAAATTGATTTATTTACAAGATATGCTGCTTCTCCTAAATTGTCGATTCAGCCGTTAATCATAATTTCTTAGACTGAATGTATCTACTCGACGATACCATTATTCATAAGAATAAAAAATAAACATAATCTTTTAAAGACGCAACCGAACTCGACCAACAAATTTATCGAAGTGACACAAAACCACACAGCTATCAAAAAAAAAAAAAAAAATAAATAAATTCAAATGGATTACAAATCCACATACTCTGAAAGTATCCTGGCCCTCTGAGGGCGGTAAAACTCTTGTGTTTCAAATCTGAACCGAAGGCGTTAGATCTTCAGTGACCGTTACCAATCGAGACAACCTGAGTTTCTGATATACAAGCTTCAGCTTCAAGACTTTATTTGCAAACGTCACGACTGACAGTATTAAAGACACAAATCAGGACCAACCGACAAATCAAATGGAGTAGGCGATAAGACCTACACCCTTAGTGCTGTTACCGTCCATACAATTCATTTTATCTTATCTAAGACCTACAGCCCGCCACTTTTCACCCATACAGAGGATAACGAGATTATTATCGTGTATGAACTACTTAAATATTAAAAACAACATCTTAAGTTACCATACATCCCGACAACCAAATACCGGGTACTGAAAGGTTTGTGACCGACTTCCCAGAGAATTAAAATACACATCGACATTGTTCAAAAATCAAGCTCGACAAACTCAGTTGCCAATGAAGAGAACTACAAATCCAACCTTTGCAATTCTTTCCGCCAAAGATTCTTTGCACAGTAGTTACCCTGAAAAGTAACTTGAGCAATCACATGAAATTTGAAATATGTATAGAGGTCATGCGTCAGGCAAGACATATATAAATTTCACTCTAATTACATTGAGACCAATTCCCATTCACTTTCCTGCTGGAATGGGGAATGAATTTGTGATAGCACCTACGACAACAGCTACCACCCACATCCGTCCAGAGTGCTCTTCGAGGGACGTCACCTGGCAATTTATCAAAACCTCATCAAAACACAGAATCTACCGTTTCCCTCGGAATCTTTTATCGCCATTAAGGCATAGTTTGGACGGAATACAAATCTCTCAGTCAAGACAAAAAACAACAACAAAAAAAAAAAAAAAAACAACGAATACAAAATGCAAAGTTTCAAGCTCGATCACGCTGGCCACATTTTCACTTGGTTCCGCAACCACACAGGTTCCTACGCGGATTTAGCACACCATCCGATAGAAGGCCACACATCGGGACGACCACGAGTTCATTAAAGCAACAGAACAATCGATCAAAAAATAAAAAATAAAAAGAGCTTCGGTTACCCTAAAAAAACATACAATGAAGATTTCACAACAAACAAATTGGAGTAGACGGCAAGGTCTACAGGCCCTCGTATTCCTTAATCCTTACTCATTCAGAGGATACCTGAGAAAGTAACTTGTATGGAACTTTTCGTCGAAAAGAAATTAAAATTCAACCCAGGAACACAACAACAGCTGGAGTAGGCGGTAAACCTACAAATCCTCATTAACCTTTCTCTTACAGAGGTGTGCCTGAGAAAGCAACATGTAAGAGTATTCATTTCCTTGGGCTGGCAACAAAATGAAGACATACTGCTCAACCCACCAATATCAGAATATCGGGCTCTCGGATGCTCCCTCGAAATAAAAACAGGATTTCAAATCGAACATCTCAAAACAACTTATGTTCCAATTTCGTAGTATCAATATCCACACCAGTATGGATTCCTTGAGAACACCAAGTTCTCCCATTCTCAAAAATAAACCAAAAAAATAAACGGCTGTCGGCTGAATCGAGTCGAAGCTGAAGCAGAAATTTTGATAGTTAAACACACATATATAAAACAACGAATAAAATAGTACTTAATTATATTTCTTTTTCTTACTTCACTTGTTTGACTTGCTTCAGTTATCTTTCTTCTTAAAAAGAAGTAAAATGAATGTCATAATTAATAAAAAAATAACATAGTTGAGGAGTGCGGAGCACGACACAACAGTGTCATATGATTGAATCATCCAGAATATCAGCTATTTTTCATCATTGTTTTAGGATGAGAAAGGGTTGATGTGTTCATAAAATCGGTGGTAAGAGCAAAGGCAGAAGGTGACTGGCATGTACACATGCTTACGATTCTCGATTTGATTCTCTACTTCTTCGCTGCAGGGCACACTACATACCTTCGCTACGTCCTAGAGCACCTCAGGCCCATGAATAGATATCCTTATACTACAGAGGATCGATCTCTTAAAGAGAGGTATCATGCGGCATAATGCTGCATTCTGGAATGGTTTGTGGATCGACATAAATAGATACATCACTCATGAGATAGTGTCACACGCAAGGTGAAATCATCGTTATTATCCTCACTTGTCGATCCCGAAAAATACAAGGTAAGCATTGTATTTTTACAGGTGATATTAATATCCATCTAAATAATGAGAAAGAAAGCGCTGGCTACACAAATATGTTAAATAGCAACCATACCAAAATGTGCATTACGGTACCCACAAGAGTAGATGGAAATACTCGTAGCGTAATCGATCACATCGGCACAAATATTCTAGACGTAGATATAAATTCTGGGGCAATAACCACACAAATCAGCGATCATTATCCAATATATATGTTTCTGAATTCAAAAATTGAAATAACAGAAAAATCTTATATCAATACGCGTGTTTACGACTATTCCAAAATTGCAAAAAATATTAATGACACAGATTGGGCCGAAACTGGGATATTTAGAACAGCATGTCCTACACAGGCAATCAAAATTCTCCAGACTACCATTAGAAAGTACGTTCAGGAAGCTACAACGACAAAGATATTGCACTGTAAATACGAAATAAAGAAACAGCCATGGATTACCACCTCTATTTTAAAATCAATTTAAAAAAAAGATACACTCTGGAAGAAAAGTTGTAAAAATCCTTTTAATTTAAATCTTCAACAAAAATACAAACTGTATCGCAATATTCTTAAAAAACTTATCGAAAATGCAAAAAACAACTATTATATGGAAAATATGCTTCGGGCAGGGTCGCATACAAACCTGAAATGGAAAATAATAAATTCTGCCTTAAATAAAAACAATAACAATGAATATACCGAAATAAACATTACTGATAAATCTAAAGAAATTATCCAAGATAAAAAGTTAATAGCTAATGAATTTAATACATATTTTACGGACATTGGTACGAAACTTTCTGCCGACATTAAAAGTCACACGCACGATACTCAAACTAAAAGTATAAAACCAACACAATCAACAATATTTCTTACTCCTGTCTCCGAAACTGAAATAATAAACACTATTAATCGCCTGAAAAATAAATCAAGTATGGGACATGACGGTATAAACACAAAAATTATAAAAAGTGGGGCTGTAGTCTTAGCACCAGTTTTAAAACATATAATTAATCTGTCATTCTGCACAGGCATCTTCCCAGATACTCTAAAAATTGCTAAAATAATTCCCATATATAAAAGTGGAAACAGAACCGACAAAGCAAATTACCGGCCAATATCAATCCTTCCTGTGCTGAGTAAAATTTTTGAAAAAGTACTCCTAACTAGACTAATGACTTTTCTTGAAAAACATAATATAATTACCCAAGAACAATATGGGTTCCAGAAAAATAAATCTACACAGCTGGCTGTAAATAGTTTGACAAATTTTATATCCGGAACGCTTGACGAAAGTAATTATATGATTAGGGTATTCATTGACTTGAGGAAGGCATTTGATACAGTAAACCATAGCATACTCCTGCAAAAGCTACACGGTTATGGTTTACGAGGCGTAACTCATAAACTACTAACAAGTTATCTCCAAGACCGAAACCAATATACGTATGCAAATAATGTAGAGTCTTGCTTATCATCAGTGAATTGCGGAATTCCACAAGGTTCTATTTTAGGGCCATTATTGTTTCTTCTATATATAAACGACCTACCATCATGCCTAAAACAGAGTAAGTCATTACTATTCGCAGATGACACAGTAATTTTTAATAAGGGTTCAACATTAAAAAACGTACAAAATGCCACTAACAAGGATTTAGAAAATCTCTCCAGCTGGTTTCAATATAATCAATTGACATTAAACACCGACAAAACAAAGTGCATCTTTTTTAGAAATAGGCAGAAAAAGGAAATTATAGTGAAATATCCCATTAAAATCGGTAACGATAAGATAAGTGTTGTGAACAACATAAAATATCTCGGTGTGTGGTTTGACGAATTCTTTTCATGGGACAAACACTGTTCAGAAACATGCAAAAAGATATCATGTCACGTTGGAATACTTCGCAAACTTTCCAAGATGTTTCCAGAAAATATAAGAAGAATATATTACTATGCATTCATACACCCATACTTGTCGTACTGTGTCGAATCTTGGTATGCGAATCTCAGTGAGTATAATAAGAAACATCTTAACATCTTACAAAAGAAAGCCGTTAGATTAATAAAGAATGCAGACTACCTAGCACACACAAAACCGTTATTTAAGGAACTAAAGCTGTTAACGGTTCAAGATCTATATAAATATAAAATAGCCTGTCTAATGCATAAGCTAGTATCTGGAAATACATATATACTATCGGTGGATGTTTCACCCACCTCACATGAGATATCGACAAGAGCAAAAACAGATAAAAAAATTGCACTTCCTCGCCCTCGCCTTAACTATGGTCTTCGCAGTATCAGCTACAGAGCTACATTAATTTGGAACACTCTCCCTAAAGAAATTAGAATAAAAACTTATATGCAATTTCAGCATTCTACTGCAAAAAGTAAAATAGTCTCTGAAAAAAAAAATGATGATAACCAATCTGTACATAACATCTTTTCCACAATTATTACATCTCCGTCTTCTCTTGTTGCTTCGCTTGCTCTTATCTTTGTCTTAGCTCTTTGTATAGTTACTCTTTTTTTATTTGTTCCTTTGCTGTTTGGTATGTTTTTTTGTAATTAACCATCAATGGTACTATTATTCTTAAGATGTCCACAAGTTACATACGTTATCATGTTTTGCATTCCGATTGATTATTTTTAGAATTGTTTCTCGTTTTAACTGTAATAATATGTTATCAATGCAGTTAATATTGTTGTTAATATGTATGTATTTAAGTAATATGAGTGTTTTATGTGATTTATGTTTGTACGTCAATTCGTAATACTTTAGATTGTTCTCTTTTTTTTTTTCTTTAAAAAAAAAAACTTTATAAAAGTATTTATGTAATTTTAGCGTTTTTGTATTGTGCTTGTTAAACTTTGTATGTAGCACGAAACTAGAATGTGCCACTTTTATGTGACATAAATAAAAGGAGAATCCAAAAACGGCTGAAGCTAGGATTCTCCTTAAATCTGACTATGACCTGTAAATATAATGTAATAAGAATATTGGAAATAATAAATTGAAATTGAATTGAATTGAAATTGAAACCCTGAGAATATAATAAGTTTGCATACTTGCGCCAAACTTGAAAATAACTTGCAACTGTTTTATGAAGACGGTGAATATACAATACATTCATAAAGAGGAAATGAAGGTTAGAATTTCACCAGATGCTGTGGACAGGGATGGAATATAGCAAAGACTAAGCGGTCTAATCGACCCTCTAAATCTTAGAACAGAAACATTACAAATATAGCGAATCGGGTGCTGAAGCCATCAACGGTTAATTGCCATTATGCTTTTAACGATCGGAAGGAAGCAAATTCAAACTTATCAAGATTTCTCTTGCCGAAACCAAGGCTCTTTGTGATTGGATCCAAAGCAAAGAAACACTTCAGTTGGCTCAGACAGCATATTAATTGATAGTATCCTCATTTAATCCCGAATAATTGGATTGCAGGCTAGTAGCTGCCTCAGCACTGTTTGAAGGCGACAGTTTCAATATCTTTCTTCAAGATGACTGCAACAAGTACCATCTTGAAATCTCGAACTGACCGAGTAGTATTTTCTGTCCTTTTAACGAGATATTGCTCGTTATTGTCAAATGACACAATGTGTTGAACAGTGATGTTATCGGCGAATGCCATCTTCAATAGTTGGAGTTCCTAAGTGTGACGAGATGTCACAGCAGTTTTCCTCTTCAATGGACTCTACTTCAATATTACTAACGATAAAAACGCTTAATAGCAAAGTTTGGATGTGTAATATGGCATTACTCAGTCATATGAAACAATGCATTAAACAGTGACGTTATTGGCGGCCTCCATCTTGAATTGTGGGAGTTGCCTAAGGATGACAAAATGACATCAGACATATTCATTTTAAATAGACTCTACTTCAGAATAACTAACGATAAAAAACTTAATACCAAGGTTTATGGGTGTTTTGTGGCATTATTCAGTCATATGAAACAAGGCATTGAACATTGATGGTATCGTCGGAAGCCATACTGAATTGAGAGTTGCCCAAAAATGACAAGGTGTCATAATCCTTTTTCGTCTCAAAAAGACCCTACTTAAAAGTTATCAACGGTAAAAATCATTATGCAACATTTTTTGGTAAAAATCACTACTATATGGGCTACCGCACTATATGGGCTATGGTGTAGTTCATGATAGCCGGTTATCAGAGCCGGCTCTAATTTAATCGGCGCTCTGTTCCACATTTTCGATGCGCCTTCATAAATAGTAATTTAATTTTCCGAACTGATACAGTAAAAATAGCAATTTCATCAATTTCACCGATATGCCACTGCTAAAGTCTCGAAACAGCCCAACTCAGTATTTCTGGCGCCCCCGTGCAGACGTACTAATTAATCTATTTTACCCGTTTGGATACACTCTCCCCCGAAATTGTTGGCGCCCTCAAAATTTAGATGCTCTGTTCGGGGGAGCAGTTCGAACACCCTAGAGCCGGCCCTGCCAGCTATTGTCATAAAATGTATGTTTGGTACCACTAATTTCCGTGTAGAAAATTAAAACTAAATTACATAAGCATCTTGCGATATCTAGCGGCCCAAAAGGTTACGAAAACCGTATTTTAATAATTATTAACATTAATACCATCACCACTTAATCAACATATACAAAGATGGCGCTTTTTGATATGATGGTAATGTCGTCACATTTTGTGTTATATATACCACGTGATTTGCTAGAAAATTCACGGACATAATGTAAAGTGAGCGAAGACAGGTTAGGTAAAGTAAGATTAGATTATTTTTTGATTATATACGATTAGGGCTACCAACCATACGGTTTTTAACCCTTTTATAAATGTCAGGCTGGCATTTGTTTTTTCTTGAAAAAGCCCGATATTTAAAAAATAAAATTAGCAAGACATTACTACACGTAAATTTGCATTGTTTGTGTTATATACGTTAAATTATTAGTATTTATTAACTACTAGGGTGCATGGTTGGTAGTATTATCGATATATCACACTCGACTATTTTTGTCTCCGTTCGCGAAATTGCGAAAAGTACAAAAGATTCATAAGAACTAGTACATCAGTAACTAATAATTAACCTCCTGAAAACCTCCTGAAAACTTTCGCCACCAGAAGAAAGGTTCATAACGAACGTGATTGTGTCTAGAAAAAAAATGTTCATTGTTGTAAATTCATTGTGTCCGCTATCTTTTCAAAAAGTCCAGCTCTTTTTCGGAGTGTCCTGCATTTGACAATTTCCAGTTCCTAAAATGGTGAACGATGAACATGGCATTTATACCCATTCAATGTGACGTCCCAACGTGGAAGTTACTAAAAGGTGGCAAGGATCTTTCACTCGAATATCACACTTTTTTGGCTCAACATTTCGCTTAGCTTTAAATTTCAACACTTTGTAAACATTAAATTTCTTGGCTTGAGCCTTAGATGCGTGAAGGCCATAAATAAATTCAAATTCACTTCAATTTGCTTTTACTATAATTTTAATCTTTATTGGCTCCCATGAACTGAATTATGCGTTACTTTCTAAATTCTTGACTTAAAATAACTAGGCTCTACATAACATTTCTTACATAAAAGAACTGCAAAATCAGCTTTCCACTTGAACATATTGTGTAATGCTTTTGCACAATCGCAGCCTTGTGTGCAGTTCGTTTTGTGGTATATACAAATATTTAGCTGACTGAAATGAAGTACTTTCATTAAATCTAAAGGGTCTGGTGCAGCTAGTGGCAGCTAAAAAAATGTAAAATAATTTATAAAAACCACACACAAATCTGCTATACAAAGGAAGCATTACATTTGTTAATACAATGGTATCAGTGATAGCAAGAAAAGTGATAGCTTGTTTTGGGAATACTTTATGACTTTAGTAGTATGGGTACGCTTTCACTTTCACCCTCCGACTTTATGTAAAAGTTGTTAGTTTCATAATTTCTTCACTAGACATCATTTCGTAATATTTCTCACCCTTGTCTATATCATTTAAACGTACTTGTTAATTTTCTAGACTGCATATCCTTCACTAAACAGTTGTTTTAATCTTAAATGGTCTTTGCTTCTGCAAGACGAATTAAAGTAAAGTTAGATCTTTCCCAGGTGGGTTATCGTGGGAATGCTAGGAATAAATTTATGACGAAATCACATTAAAAGTATTTCAAATTACAAAAATCCATTTTCGTCTCTCTCGTGGGCTACGGTTTTGTATGTTGTGACGTTGTCCACATTCTTTAAATGTGTATAGCATTATATAATCTTTGTCACCTACGTTAATCCGAGAATCGGGTTATATAAAATCATATTTGTTTTTTTTTTAATTATATTGTTTACTCAAGTATTATCAATATTTTATGCTGAATCTTATCTGATATCTAAAAGCCTACTTTAAGCAATTCAGTTATATTTAAAGATTTTGAATTAAATATTTATTCTTAGCAATATGACAATAGAATAACATGTGTTCCTATGCAAGGGCACTTTACTCTAGTAACGAATACAAAGAATCAATTATTTCAAGAACTGTTCAAAAGTAAAGAGTGAATATATAAAAGATATTTAATACTAAATTATATAATAAATAAACAATAATTCTAATAAATATTTGTCAATTAAAACATTTTTATTGCAGAAGAATGTAAAATGAGAACAATTTTTCTGTCGCGCAAGGTGCTTTATTACACCGTGTGTAGAGGTATATAAGGCGTTGTATCTCTGCATGTAAGTTCACTTATTCTTGAGCTTGTGGCCGAGAAGCTCAGAGAGCTTAATGAATAGATCAGTTGTTTCTCTGTTTCTCTCTTTCAACACTTAACCCAAATCCCACGTCAGAGCCGGAGTAGTGGGAATTTAAATATGATCAAATTGAAACGTGTATATAAACGTGTATATATACGTGTATTAACCTCTAAAGTCAAAACTTAATAATAATATTTTATATTTAGAATTGTAGATACAGAATTGAGGAACCACTAAATGGTAAGTAAAAAGGGCATTAACTGTGTAAGGCTAGAGAAATATATGGAATATAACCCTTTTAAAATCAGTCTAGATATGTAGGAATAATATTCAACTGAAGAATGATGTCAAGTTTCCAATGTGTATAAAGCAATTGCTCCGCCATTTTTGTTTATACTACAACAGCTATAATGATTGTTACAGCCATACACGCACAGTAAGTTCTAAATCACTATGCATAATTGTTTAATCCATTATTATTCAATACATTGTAATCAATTGTTCAATATACAATAATAGCTGCTATTGTTAAGTTTCCGTTGCTAGTTAACAGTAAAAAGTTATACACTTCTTACTTTAGAATTGTTCGTAAATTACACATCTCAGTTATCATTGACCGGAAAGGAAAAAAAAAGAAATAATAATTTACTTTCGTAATCACGTTGAATCATAGCGGGAGGCTTCTATACATGAATATTCCAGAATCATGATTCTAATGGGAACTTAAAGAATCATGTTTCCCCTAACTGAATACTTCTGGTTGTATCATTGAATGCGATTGCATTGCAGTGATAGTTGAGGAATATCATAAAGGTCTATTCTGCGCTTTGGTGTTTAGAAATTGATTTCTTAGTGGTAGACTAAATTACTTCTTTAGTTGTTTATATTCATTTGTTTATTAAACTAAATTCCAAATACAGCTACAAAATTCCAAATACAGCTAATAAAAATGCAAGAAAATTAAAAAATAATATTAGGAAAAACAACAAGAAAATATAACTACTTTTGAGGTCAAGATCTGAATTTTTCATTGACTAATTTAAACAATAATTTGAGATCAGCTATTTTCTTCGGATTTCCGGTGCGTGAAGGTTTAAGGTGTTTAAAAGATCTTGTTTACTCATTCAACAAAGCCAATTTATTTAGTTGAAATAAACTGGCTTCACATTATTAAGTATTCGTTGATATACAATCTATTCAAAGACTGGTAAGTTTCTTATAGGCCTGTGGTTGGTAATTTTTGGTCTGTCGTTTGTTTTAGCAATAGGACAAACTAAAGCAAACTGACATACAGTCATATATCCCAGCAGACAACTCACTGGGATAATATACATGTGTTAAATTTCTTTCCGTTGTGTTTATTGAAAGATGGAAGCAAAGATGCGGCTAACCTCTTTACGGATGTTATTGCTATTATAAGATTTTGTTCCCAAAAAACTTGTAAGTTCACGAAAGGTCCCTCCTTGGTATGATTCTGAAATCCGAATAGCCTTGAAAATAAATTTAAAAAAAACCGTGCGTGGTCCCTCTTAATTTCCAAACGAACACACCCATAATTCCTTTAGTCAAATTAGGCGACGTACTAAAATTAGACACAAATATTAAAATTGTTACTAATATTTCACAAGAAGCATCTGCAAATCCTAGAAAGTTTCGGTCCCTGGTTAATGTAAGAAGGCAACACTACCCACATAGTACAAGCATATTCCAAAAATATATAAGGAATATTCCCCAGGGAATATGGAAATATGCCTAAAACATGCCAGGATAGTCCTGATCTAGACATGGAATATACATAGAAGATGTGAATGTCCGCTAAATGAATCTTCCAGGAATATTCTATGGGAACTTTGCGGGAATATTTTATCCATGTACTTATCATAGACAGGAACATGTCTGGGAATATTCCTTAGGGATTCATTTGGGGAATATTCACATGTTTCATGTAAATATACCAGGAATGGATCTGTAACTTGTTATAGGCATATTCCCTGGGAATATTTCTTGTACATTTTTGTCATGTGAATACTCCTTATAGAGGGATTTGAAAAAGATGGTTACATACCTTGGGAGGTGAATCCTGATATCTAAACGAGAGAAAAATTTCATATCAGCATGGAACGAATTCCGCTTCGTTTTCTAGATACACGGTTTGCATCTTAGAGCAACAAGATCAATTTACAATATTTCACCATCAATCTTAAACGATGCAGTAAAATAAAACTTAGTTTCCGGAAGGTAATTTCCATCGATACAGTGGATATTATAAGTTAAAAACTAATGCCATCGGGTAATCGGTGTTGCCACCCTTGTATTTCATTTTTTCAAGTGACACTACTTCAGTTTATTATATATATGGTATCTTCTAGTCATTGTAATTACTAAGCAGCACTAACGTAGCACTAACGATTGGTATAGTTACTTTCGTTAGTGCTTTAATTTTGACACTAACATATGTGACCCAATGTTGCAAACTTTGAATGCTCCACTAGATTAAACAAGGAAAATTTCAATGTTTCTTCACAGTTTTACAGTTTTCAACATGCTGTACTTCACATATATTGTTTCCCATCGCTAGAGGTTACAATACATGTCCAATAAGCTGACGTAGTGCTATTTGAAATATAAACAATATTTAATATTGGCAACACTGATTACTCGATGTTATGGCTATGGGAAAAAAAACACATGTAGGAGGGAAGTATTTCCTCGGCGAACACAATGTCCATAAGGAAGTTTGGGCTTATGGTCTTTACTGTAGATGCCTAGATGATATTTTTCTGGCGAGACTAAGTAAAACCTGTTGAACTTCAGTCACGGAGTCCGCCTGCTGAAATCGAACGTACTCACCTCCCAAATCATACCAACTCAGATCCTACAGGCGTTCAGAGGTCCGATACGTTAACCGGCAGACCACGGTTATATGTGTGATTCATGCTTTTTGTGTTTGAATAATTAATGGCCTTATGAAGTGAATGCTTCTAAGGACAAACTTCCGTTGAGGCAAGATCGGGTGGTAGGGAAGCTCGATTATGGACATGGATTTGACCCCAGTTGGGCGCTTGAAATACAATTCTCGTAGTCTACTTTGAAAAAAATAAGTTTCAGCCCTCAGAAGCATATACGGTCATTGAGGTCATTAACTATTTAAACAAAAAAATATATTATATTATTACACGCACATATAATCGTGATCTACCGGTTACGGTAACGTATCGGACTTCGGAACGGGTGTAGGTTCAGATTTGGTTCGATTTGGGAGGTGGATAGGTAGAGTTCAACAGCCGAACGCTGTGACCGAGTTTTTACATGTTTCCCTTAGTCTCATGAGATGAATGTCATGATAACATCTACAAAAAGACTATAGCAACCACCTGCCCCAAGGTAATTATGCTCTCCGAGGGAGGTCGTCCCTCCGACATGTGAGTGCTTAGGCCATAGCTACCACTTCGATCCAAAACACGTAAATTAATAGATCTAAATCAAAAGGAATTATAGATTTCAAGTCTAACAAATAAAAATTAGCAAAGATTAGTCACCAGTCCTGAAAATCTTACAAAGCTACTATATAAAATGTTCACATATCACAAGTTCACAAACAAGTTACTCAAAACTTCTCATAGCGACATATTATTAACAGTCGTGAATTAAGTATGTCTGCAATAAATTTCAATAAACTAATTACATATGCAAAGTTGGGTTTATGTTAAGTTTGAAGAAGTGATCCGTAGCTATCGTAAGATCAACAACCACTAATATACAGGGCCGGATTTATGAATGTAGGCGCCCTAGGCCCATGACTTCCAGCGCTCCCGTCTCGTCCCGTTTCTTCATCTCTCTCTCCTACCGTCCTTTTTCCTTCCCACATTCACATTATGACAAAATGCTGTGCTCCTTCGTCTTTCCATTTAATAATAATAGTGTAATAATAAACGGAAAATAATTAACTCCGCTTATGTAGTTTTTCAATAATACTACTAATAATAAAATAATGGCATTAAATTAGGGTTCTTTTAGTGTTTTTTTTTCTTAAAACGGGACATTTCAACACATTTTACTTAAAAGAGTAGGGACATTTAATAAAATATCGGGACATAAAAAAATGAAAAAAAGTGTAATATTATATGTTATTTAAAGATACTGCTATAAAATGTCATGTGGTTGATAAGGTCAGCCCCGACCACCATGCAAAATGTAAAATTTAGTACATCAGTTACATGTCACAATTTCGTCTACTCGTGTGATGAAGAGAAATTTATTCTAATATTTTAATATTTGCTGCACTTTCGACACAATGCGGCTAGCAACTTGTCAGGTTATAGTAAGTCAACAACCACTAACACTGCGGATTCCACAAACTCTAGCTATGTGATATAATACCTTTGTAGCGGAACCGGTAGTTGATAAGGTAACACACTTAAGGATGTAACAGATATAATATATATTAGGATCTTATATAGATGTATACACATTATAGGGATTTATATACTAGATGCAGCCTGAAATCCAGAAATTTCGATCTTGTCCGTCCATTTATGAGTTTTTTTTATTAAGTGCCATGTGGCTATATTTTCTTGTTTCTTTTTAAATTCCAAGACTCAATGTGGTTTGGTATGAGATGTAGCGCAATGACTTCTGAGATTGAAGGATACTTAAAAGGTGGGATATTTAAAAAAAAGTCGGACATTTTATCAACGGGACTGTCCCGGTAAAAACGGGACGAGTGTGAACTCTACACTAAATACATAGTCCTACAAGGAACAATTTTAATTGACTTACTGTAGACTACTTGTGGGAGACGTGTTAATTACACTGAACAAGAAGGTAATACAAACTATTTTTATTTACACAAAAAAACGTCATTCCTAAAAGCTAGCTACTTCAAAGTTACAAAATCCCTAGGAATGGACGAAAGCGACAGCACTAAATCACTCGCTACGTTGAATACGTGGGCAACCCTTTGAACGTTAAATACCATGTCAAGAACATTTATCTAGTGAAGACGTAAGGTCAAGTTAGGGAGAAAAATTACACTTGTTTCTACCATCATAAAAGACAGGTTAAGATAATTTTTAAAATTTTAAGGTTTTTAGCCATCTTTGGATCAGATTGGATAGGGTATGGGAAGGTAGCGGTCAGCAGACCCAACAAGACAGGTTAGAAAAAGAAACCAGCTTTCCTCATAAACAAACATCGAATGTAAATTACAGCTTCATGCGTATAGAGTGTTACAACAATAAGTACATGTTACCCATTGACAGGGGTATAGATAACTGCCACGCACTGTATGACATTGACAAAAAATGATTATTCGTGTGTACAAAGGCAAAAATAGGAACAAATAATATTTATAAGCACTAATGTATATTATTCCATTTCTAATGTAAATTAAACCTAACTTTAAATTGCCTGAATTCAGTTATGTACGAGAGTTCATTCGGATCAAAAGTGTTTGGCGCTCCCCCTATATAGTCCTTAATGTTTTCGGTTAAATATATTTTCGTCTTGCGTTTTAATAGCGATTTCTGTTTTTTCCTTGTAAAGTGCGCCCCTGTGAACGTGATGATAATACTCTTCCTACTGATCTAAAATAAATTTATGTCGTCGTAAATATTGGAATTGGCGATTATTACAATGTCCCATGTTAACAGCTGCAATCTTTGCTTTTGTTTCAGTCACATTTGCTGGAAGTGCAGACGTGAAATTTGCCATTCCCTTAGTCCTCCGTTAGGTTCTCGCGAATAAAACCATGTTCGTTAGTGAATTGTTAGTGATCGTTAGTGCACATGATACTAACACTAGCGCTCCATTATTAAGCGAGAATTAGGAAAATATACTAGTGGAGAGATCTTCACGTCAATTTGGTCTCACCCAGAAAGAAATTTTAGACCCATGTGGAAATAAATGTACAAGATCGCTAGTGCAACGTTAGTGCACACGACATTAACATAAGTGCTATCAAGATTATTGGGGTAGTATGACGTCAAGTTGACTGCTTATGCTTTTTCTACTTCTCTCTCTGGTCGTATTAGAGCACTAACGTTGAGTAGTTAGCACTAGCGTGCACTGACGATGCACCAACGAACCCACATATCTTAACCGCCGAAAACTTTACGGTAGGTTATATGTTTTTTGCATTAGGAAATTTGATAAAATTAGTGATTGGTTATGTTCGGTATTTTTCTTTCTGTATTGCGATTTGCAGACATTATTTCCAAATGGGACTGTTAGACGCATGTTTTTTTTGTTTTTTTTTTAGAGAATGGAATTTTAAGTTAAATATACACGACTCTTATCTCTCGCTCTCTTTCTCTCTTCTGTATGTGTGTGAGTGTGCAAGCGAGTGGGTATGAGAGAGAGAGAGGGAAAGAAAGGGTATCAGTATGGTAAATAAATAATGGATGTGAAACGGGATGTCCCATTCCTCTCCTTAGAACAGTGATTCCACCAGCCACCCTTCTGTTTGGTGTGGTGTTACCCCCAAATCTTCGAGAGCACTCCCAATTAAAAAACTGCGTTTACAAATTAATAGAAACCGTTCAAAACTCCACTTACACACTCCCAATTTTGATTTTACACCTCCAAACAAAAAATCCTGGCGAAATCCCTGTTATAGACGCATTATTTTTAAAGAACGTCACTTACGCGATTTACATACACTTACCTCTGTATCTCTCTTTCCCCCCACTCTCTTTCTGTGTGTTTGCGTGTATGTTCATGTGTACGTGCATGTCTGTGTGTGTATGTGTGAGTATGTGAAAGAGAGAGAGAGATTTTTTTATTTTTCATTTTATTTATTTGTTTCATTTATTTATTTTTATTACTTTTTTATTTTATTTTTTGATTAGGTTATGAGACCTTTTGTTACTAGTCATCATAGTGTATCCAACTCCCTTGCTGCTGTTTCATCCATTTATAGATTTAAAATACCCCCAAAACATTTATCTTGAAAGAAGAACTCTAATACACGATCCAATCAACCATTATACTACCGAATTTAAGCCTTCGTTCACAAACAGTCTGTTAGGCCAGTCGAATTAGGATTCTCGTATATGGTGCTCGTGGACATAATTAGTAATGAATTTTTCTCTTCACAGGATTGTTGTAATAGTGGTCCTAATCAACATACTAAAAGCCCTGAATGATCCGCCTTGTGCTAACTCTGCCATCTTGGAAAATAGCGGACGATCACACATCTTCATTCGGTTTTCGGCTAATTTCTCAAAAGCGGTTAATTTTAGAAAGAAAATGAACTAGACCAGGGCTGGAATGGTAAGATTTTTGGGGGGTACACGCTGCTCAATAAAAATCCGGATTTGGGAACACGTTCCTTTATATTTATGCACTGAGGTGGGTACACGCTGTGATTTATACTATTAGGTGGGTACACGGCGTGTACCCGCGTATACCCTCCATTCCACCCCTGAACTAGACCAATTTGAAAGAGCAGAAAATTTCCTATTAGATAGAGCTTTTACATTTCTCTCAAAAGGTAAAATCTTAAAAGGTAAAGGTAAATTTATTCTCTAAAAAATATGGCCACTTTTCGGATCATGAAATTATCAATTTGCTAAAAATTGTCACTTTTGCAGGATTATTGAAATGTTTTTGGGATTAATTGATCACTATTCAACTCTTAAAGTAAAGTCCATATTTTTAGAGACCGGAAGGATCATCGCAGACCACTAGGCGTTTTGGTGAGATGAGTGGTCAGCACATCGGCTGTCCTCGCCGCTTTCTTGTGGATTTCTTGATCTCAGTTTGTTACTGATTTGAATACAATGTATAATTTATTATTTCTAGCATACATTGACTTTAGGGAGGAAGGTTTAACAGGGGATAATTTTCGAAACAGCGCTGTATGGAGCAGACTTATCAGAAACGTCGACCCCACATAAGTGGGAAAAGACTGAGACAAAGAAGAATTATTAAAACAGATTTGAGCTGTCGATTGTTTACATCGTGCTCATGTGTCTGTGAAGGCGGCGAGAAATCACACCCAACTTAGAAGCCAACACAAAGAGTTGATAAGCGCTTGACGTGAGTCATTGAATTTGTTGCCTCATTGTATTTCTGGGCTAAAACTTTTGAAGTACTAGTATTGGAACTCTGTTCTGCTTTATCTATCTGCTATTGTCATAAAGGAAAATATGATCATTTTTAAGTGCTTGTAAATGAAGTGAATACTTCTTTTTTGTGAGTGTTTTTAAATTGCCCATGACGAATATTAGCAACTTGTAAGTACATAACATTTTTAACGTTTATTTTTTAAAATATCAACTATCATTTCATATTGCATTTAAGGCAATAGAGAAATGAATTGTGACGAAGTGTGTGTATTGTGTGATGAAAAACTGAATAGTAAACCTACAGTCGCTGTATGTCGGGGACTTTCCCCACTTACAAATGCAAGTAAGGAACGTGGAGATGAAAAGTATAAAAGGTGGGAAAATCTTCCTTACCGTTCACATTGATTGAAGGAAGGCTTACGCCAGGAAAGACACAATTCGAGCGAGTGTTAGAAGAAGTGAGGAAGTTGCAGCTGGTACGAGCAGATCTCCTGTAAAGAAGAAATTAAGGTCAGCTAAATCGTATTTTGACTTCAAGAAACTTTGTGTCTTCTGTGGTGAAGAATGTAGTGAAAAATTCGAGAATAAGTTACCTTTAAGAAGACGTAGGAAAATTTGGAAAGTGAGTACTCTAACATTTAGAGAAAGAGTTCTGCAGAAAGCTGTTGAGCGAGATGATTGGGGAAGGAAGATTAGAAATCGCATTTTGGGCATTTCCTGCTTAGTAGCGGATGAAGAACGATACCACGAGATATGCATGTCAACATTTTATAAAATACCCAAGACTTTGCCACGTGGACGGCATGAAGACCCCGAAATATCTTCAGCATTCAACAAAATATGCAATTTGATTGAGGAAAGTGATGATTGTCAATTCTCAATAAATGAGGTGTTAAACGTCGTAGAAAATGGAGTAAATATGGAGATCGCATAGTTGCAAGGGATGTGCCATTTAAAGATTCCATTGTATGTTTTCGTGATACAACTCAAAGGATTTTAACTGATGCTTGGTATGATCAGAAAAAGGAAATGGAAACTGATGAGAGGCTTAGGTAATGCGTACAGCTTCAGCCATTATTAAAGACATAGCACTTTTCAACACTGACTACAGAACCTATCCTGCACTAGGAAAATTAATGAATGATGTTGAGGAGAGCGTTCCAACTTCATTAAATGTATTTTTGCATGAACTGATTGTGAAAGGTAAGAAAGGTCGTATTGAATCATGGAATAAAAGAACTTTAGTAATTGCTCACACCATCATATCAGCTATAAGACCAAGATCATTTTTATCCAGTATTAAACTCGACATTAGCATTTATTTACACAGAAAAATCGGATCAAAATTTATTTTGAACATTCTGTCAAGAATTGGCTTGTGTGCACAGTACGACGAAATAATAGCGTATGAGGCAGCTGGGATCAGACAAGGTCCTCCACAAGTTAAAGAGGGTGCATTCGTACAGTTCGTTTTCGATAACGCAGATATCAACGTAGATATTGTTGATGGTCATAGTACATTTTATTGCATGGGAGGAATTAAGTGCGTCTTCAAGAGCTGTGAAGAAATGTTCATCCATGGTGAGATTGTGGCGGTTGGGTTTGTTTCGAAAGCGAGTAGAATTGTTGAATATGAATAATTGTCTGGTACGGAAACGCTGCGCGATACTAAGATACCTTTGCAGTAAAAATATTTGATTAAGGAGCACTCTATCTTTACTTAAGTGAGATTTAAATGGGTTATATGGAATGTTTTCTTGAGAAATAAAACAGATATTTATAATTAGGCGTTGATTGGAATAGAATATCTTGAACTTCTTTATTTTCGATATTCATACACAATAAATATACATCCTTTTTCCGAATGCTTGTATATAGTTCGCTGAATATGAATACTATTATTATATTTGCTTCTTCTTGCACTCAATCTTTATTAATCTTCGCAATATATACTGTATGTTGAACACTTTCATTCAATTCAAAATAACGCACTCGGTTCATTAATAAAGCGATATACAGTTAGTATAATATGCTTGTCACTTGTAGGAATTCTCATGTACATCACGCAGTTTCATTTATGACAAATACTTGCTAGTATGTGTTCTCATACAAGTGTGTGAGAGATAATGAAAATATTGATGCATGAAATATAGAGATGCAATTAAAGATTAACGGAAAAAATAGAGAATTTATATGAAGATTAAATGATAATAAATGGATGTTACGACCATAATACATATAACTATATAAAGAATACTCATTTTTGAAGAACTAACCTAATAATTTCAGAGAAAGTTATATCTGTATGAAACGTAATAAGGCTTTTCTCGTAACGGCTTTTCTCACGAACGGTACTTATTCATTCAGTTCGGACTGTAATAGACGTCTTCCTGTGGATATCTCTACCGTACCAATTTCTGTCTTATCACTAATTTATAATGCAATCACACTGGGTAAGTCTGGATTCACTGTTCATGACACGTAATCAAATTACTCAACATTGTTCAAATAATAGTTTTTTTAAACAAGTTTCCGATTGTAATGGCATACACTCTTACTGTTCGATCTGAAGTATGTCTCTACTGCAACTTCTGAATGTTTAACTGCCGCGATGAACTTTATCTTACTAATTCTGCATTCCTGCTTCTTCTAAATTACTTCTTTAATAAAGGCAAACTGAAAGTTTTATTTTACCATTAGTTCAGTTCTTGTATATGTATCCTATCCCAGTCTATCGGATGGTTCTTATACATATGTCTCCTATCACAGTCTATCGGATAGTATAATGTTTTCTACTGGTCTTAAATTCCAATGCAATGAAGATGAGAACGAAGACACTGACTATCGAAATCCCGGCTTAATGGGCCTCCAAACATATGCTGACGTCACTCTCCCGCTTACTCGGGTCGGACGTAATACCTCTTTCATACGATGAGAACCCTGCTGTTGACATGCCCAAACACTCCAACGATTTATCGACGCTGAGGGGGCTACAGCCAACACACAAGCATCAATTCAGGGCTCGAATGGCAAACCACGGAGCTAGGAGCAATCCGGGAATTACTGCCTGCCAAGCACAAGTATCCCAAAATAGGTATAAAAACTAACAACGAGCTTCAACAAATACCTTGGTCGATCTGTTCTCTTGAGCACCAAGTCTCTGACATCGTTTAATTGCCTCCTTAACTTTCATAGGCCGCTGCATCAGTAGGTGTATTGTTGACTTCTCTTTACGTTTTGTGTTTTCAGATACTTCTGGAACAGTTTTATATATTTCCATGCCATTTCTTTCTTAATGAGTACTCAGAAATCTAAAAGATAATCCTTGCGGCTTCTTTACTTTCACAATTCAAAACTGAGTGCCACCTTCGGAGCAATTTCGTACTATTCGGCTTCCAAACTTAATATATTTCTGATGGTAGCTGGTAATTTGCAAAAATTGTACAGTTTCGATTTGTTACGATAGGAAATAGATTTTTTCTTCTCTTCACTCCCGTTATAAGATCAAATTCTACATTATCATTAAAAACCCTTGAATCTACTCAAAGTATACCAATAAAGAATTTTCACAGGGATATAGACGAAGGTTTACGAACAGTGGTCGTGCAAGATATACACGCTTTTCATCCAACTGAATCAGATAATCCGATGACTGATTGTAGTGACGTGCTTTGGATGTGTGGTAAGTGACTAAATACTCCCGGGCTGCCATCTTGGAGTGGTAAAAAGATAACGGAACATATACCTTATGAAGTTACCAAAGTCCAATTTCTACCATTTATGCATATACCAGCAAGAAATTACGACACCACAAACAGTGTTCTTCACTACGCTTCCTAAGTGTCCCAAGAAACAATCTTGTGACGTTCGATCAGCCACTATACGCAAAAGAATGGATATCGTAGCTTCCTCTTCAGATTTATCTAACATCACGGTGCGACTTGGAGGTTTCCATATGTTAATGCCTTTCATGGGCCCTATCGGACACATCATGTCAGGCAGCGGTTTGAAGGAATTATGGGCCACTGTTTATGCTACAAATTCAATTGATAAAATGATGTCTGGTCACCACTATGCAAGGTTAACACAAAGAGCATTGGCACGTACTTTGCTGAACAGAATATACATTCCTGATGTGATGAAAGTAGAAATATCAAACATTGCCAAAGAAGCTATCAATGGATTAGGTACTTACGAATCCATTAATGGCTCTGCAGTAGTTAAGGATCTTTTAAACAAATTTCAAGATTGCCTTACATCGAAAGCTGAAAAAGGACCAACTGCAAAACTTTGGATGCAATACTTCCATAGGGTGACTATTCTAAAGAACTTCATAAAGGCAGAAAGGATGAGTGATTGGGAGCTACACTTGATATGTGTGAAACAAATGATGCCGTTCTTCCACGCTGCTGGCCACTTAGCATATGCCAAATCTTGTTAAATGTACTTTCAACATATGAACATTCTTCATACAAAGTTAACCGAAGCGGAGATGGAAGCATTCATGAGAAGTTTTGTAGTCAGAAAAACAGACAAATTGTGGGCTGGGCTATGGACCGATATGACTATTGAACAGACGCTTATGAGAACCATGAAAACTGTTGGAGGTCTGAGTCGAGGAAGAGTAGGGTCAGAAAGTGTTGTATCAAAGTGGATACAAGGCGCACCAGTATCATCTGAGGCGGCTGAAAGCTTCGAGGAATTTTGCAATGTAAGGCAGGTCACAGTGAGCCAACATGTTGATCTCGGAAAAACAAGAATGGAAAAGGACGATCAAGATACGAAGATATTTGTGAGCTGGCTTGAAATACACTGTCCATCATCAACTGCCACAGAAGTGTGGAAATAGGAAAAGCTGTAATGAAGAGCTTAGTAGGTCAGAACTTCCAGAACTTGAAATTAAAAAGGAAAGACAAAGTGATTCCATTAAGTTCAATGAATGAACCATAATACTGTAAGACTTTATGAAAAAGTTGTGCCTGTAAATACGAATTTGCTGTTCCAAAGATTCATAAAAACAGTCCACGACGACAGCCAACTGAAGAACTGTTTTATATATTAACTTTCCTCCTTACCACAATCGCTATTTGATGAACGAAGAATGAGAAAATGTGTCAAATCAAGCCTCTTTTCATGTTTCCACAGATACAATGGATCCACAGACACTGCACTCTAACGAATGTAAATTTGTTGTTGATGGTGGTTTTATACTTTACCGTGTGCTATGGCCTCATCAAGGCACATTTCAAGACATCCTTTCTACTTACATTGTTTACCTTAAAAATCATTATGGTATGAACTGTACTGTGGTGTTTGATGGATATGGTGAAACTACCAAAAACACAAAAAGTGCTGAAAGAGCTCGGAGATACGCCACAAAACATGCGCAGACTACGAGGTGAAGAAGGTCACCCAAGTAACAGTTTCACACGAAATTTTCCTTTCTAACGAAAGAAACAAGTCTAAACTCATTGGTTTACTAACAGAAGAATTACAAAATCATTCCATCAGCGCCTTGCAAGCTAAAGACGATGCTGACACACTCATTTTAAACACAGCCATAAACGTTGCAAAATCACAACGAACTGCAATTGTTGGTGAGGACATTGATTTATTAGTTCTTTTAATTTCCTTAACTCCAGATGGGAACGAAGTAATCTTCGTAAAGTCAGGAGGAAAGGAAAAGGTACCCACTAAAACGTACTCTGCCACGCAACTGAAGGAAAATCACCCTAACCTCAAAGAACACTTCCTGTTTGTTCATGCGGTAAGTGGTCCTGATACGACTTTAGCCTTCTTCACAAAGGAAAGACCAAGGCAATTGCACTACTTAACAAGAGAAAAGACATTCGAGATGCTGTAAGTATCTTCAATAATCCTGATGCTACCAAGAATGAGATTTGTGAAGCAGGAGAAATGTTCGTCCTTGGATTATACGGAGCTGACAAATCAGATAAGTGTCTTGATGACTACAGGTATAAATGTTTTACAGAGAAATTGCAAAAAGGAAAATCGAAGTGAAGTTGGATAGTCTTCCTCCGACTTCAGATGCAGCCTCCATGCACATGTTGAGGGTTTTCCATCAAGTGAAGTTATGGAGAGGGAAACAACTTGATCTAGAAGAACGGGGATGGAAAGCTCATGGAAACATTCTTCTACCTATCCCAATGACTCAAGCACCGGCACCTGACGAATTAATGAAACTAATTTCATGCTCCTGCATAAAAAACTGTGAAGGTCGTTGTTCATGCAAAAAAGCACGGATGATATGCACTGATCTTTGCGCTCACTGCAGCGGCATGGGATGTAGTAATCAACTTACAATAGAAATAATGGATGATGAGAATGAAGATGGAAATTAGAAAGATGATTACCTTCGTGGATTAGGTCTCCAGGGGACACTACGTAAAAAAAAAGTGCTAATTGGCCTTACCTCCCAATATGGTAAAGGTGGTGTGAAAATAGGCCTTAAATTACAAACATCATAAGTAATATCTGTGCTTGCGATTTAAAAATCACGAAGGGGAAAACATATCTTTATTAGCAAAGGTGGTTTAATTAGATAAGAAAGGGAACATTTCTCTGCGCTCAAATACTTGAGAAATATTCTACTATTCATCCTTGATAATAAAAACTCAATTGGAAATGAATAATAGTCAAATATCCTATCAAAATACAATATTCCGATAACAGAGACAATTTTCGGCTATTTTATAATTTCAAGACAGGAAATCACCACAATTTCTGGAGAACCATGAATACTGAAGAAAAATGTGAAAGTTTTATTTAATAGAAATTTTTTTTACTCTTCAAAATTCATTTTCTTTCTGAAGTTAGCCATTTTTGAGAAATTAGCCAATAACCGACTGAAGGTACCTGATTGTCCGCCATTTTTCCAAGATGGCGGCGTCAGCACAAGTCGGATCATTCAGGACTTCTAGTATGTTGATGACCACAATTACAACAATCTTGTGAAGAGACAATTTCATCCCAAGGAAGAAAATCACAAATATATCTGTAACCGTGTAATATCGTTTGTGACTGTGGTTTCACAATCTTAAAGGTTACTGTGTCTCGGTAGAAGGAGCGCACACTGCGAGAGCAAAGCAGATTGAATGAACTGGATTGATATTTGCTAGTATTTATCAGGATAAGATTCATATAAAAA
>JAGDQP010023103.1:0-29598 GCA_022664845.1 Lepisma saccharinum
TGGATTGAATATGGCTGTGATTTATTATTATTATATATATATATTATTGCATTTAGTAGAATGAAACGTATTTCACCGAGTGGCCGTAGCTCAGTGGTAGACCGTTGGCTTTGCTTTCGGGAGATCCTGTTATCGATCTTAGCGGACGACCATTCTGACTGAGTTTTTTCCAGGATATTTACTGTCATATCAGGCAAATGCTTGCATGGTACAAACAAAGTAGTCCTCGGCAGTCTACCTTTCAACATCCTTTCTCCACCCTATCCCGGCCTCTGCCTCAGATGCCTAAAGGTTATAAAATAAATTAAAATTCAGAAACGTATTTCACTCCGATTAAATACTGTATTATGAAATTATTGTTTAATGTACTAACAATGCCAATTTCTGGTAAATATTTGGTTTAGTGTAGGAAGAAAGATTTATAAGTTTCTTCCAAGTAGGGTTAATAGTTTTCTTCATTTCAAAATCATTAATTTAGGATTAATTTCTTTCAAGAAACTACTAGATTTTAATCACATGATGCATCTAGCATTACACAACTGTAACATAATACACATACTGTATATGTGTGGAGCTTCGTTCTTGACGATATTGCATCAAGGATAAAAGAACGAAAAATATGTCCGCCTCTTTCTGAAAGATTGTCCATCCTTATTTTTTTTTTTATATGGCTTGAACTTACAAATTTCCAACCCAAGCCATCACGTCTGAGGACTACGCAGAGACAGCTAATGAACAAAGTATCATTTGATGCACCGTGAAACTTAGAAAAATCTCAGTCCGAAAGGCCGTCAGCTATGATCAAACCGACATGCCTTCTCATTACCGATTAAACTACGAGAAAATTACGGACTGCCTCACGGACGCAAGATCAAATCATATTGGAATCATCTTCCATCTATATCACTTTGTTCTTTATTAGATAAAATGGGAAATTGGATCTTTATCAAAGTTGTTAATAAAATTAAATGTAAATACTGTTGATGAGGTACTCAAGACATAATAAAGTATTTATACGCTCACCGACGACAAGAAGAAAGATAGTTTCAGTGAGTGAGTGACTGAGTGGGTGACAAAATTATTGAGAGAGTGAGTGAAAGAGCGAGATTGAGTGAGTGTTTGTAAGTGTGTGCGCGATTAAGTGAATAAATTAGTGAGCGTGTGTGTGGTTAAGTGAGTGAATGGATAAGCATGAGATTCATAGAGTGAAAGGGAGGGTGGATGAATGAATGAGTGAGTGAAAGAGATGGTGGATGAGTGAGTGAGTGAATGAATGAATGAGTGAGTGAAAGAGAGTGTGGATGACTGAGAAACTGGCTAAATGAATGAGTGAGTAAAAGAGGTGGTGGATGAGGGAGTGAGTCGATGAATAAATAAATGAGAAGGAGAGTGTGGTTGAATGAACGAGGGTCTATAAGGGTGGTTGGATACGTAAGTAAGCAGCTGAATGATTGAGTAAGTGAATGAGAGGTTGGATGAGTGAGAGAGTGGCTAATGAATGAGTGAAAATAAGAGTGTCTGAGTGACTGAGTCGCTGAATGAACGCCTGAGTGAGAGAGAGAGTGTGTGTTGATGAGTGGGTGAGTAGCTGAATGATTGAGTGAGTGAAAGCGAGGGAGAATCGGTGAGTGAATGACTGAATTAATAAATGAGTGAGAGAGAGTGTGGATGAGTGAGTAAGTGGCTGAATGAATGAGTGACTGAAAGAAAGTGGATGGGTGATCGAGTGGCTTAATGAATGAGTGAGAGGAAGAGAGGGTGGATAAGTAAATAAGTGGGTGAATGTTTGAGTGAGTGACAGAGAGCGTTGAGGAGTGATCGAGTGCCTAAATGATTGAGTAAGTGAAAGATAGAGTGAATGAGTGAGTGACTGGTGAATGACTGAGTGAGTGAAAGAGTAGATGAGTGAATGAGCGGTGAATGATTGATTGAGTGAGAAAGAGTGTGGATGAGTGAAGGAGTGAGTGAAAGAGAGGTTGGATGAGTGAGTAAAAGGGTGAATGAATAAGTGTGTGAAAGAGAGTGTGGGTGGGTGAGTGAGTGGCTGAATGAATGGGTGAGTGAAAGAGAGTGTGGATGAGTGAGCGAGTTGTTAATGAATGAGTGAGAGGAAAAGAGGATGAACGAGTAAGTAAGTGGGTGAATGTTTTAGTGAGTGAAGGAGGGTGTCATGACTGAATAAGTGGCTGAATGAATGAGAGAGAGACGAAGGATGAGTGAGTGAGTTGCTCAATGATTGAGTGAAAGAGACTAAGGATAGGTGGGCGAGTGGTTTAATGGTTGATTTGGGGAAAGTGATGGTGGATGAGTGAATAAGTGGCTGAATCATTGATTGAGTGAAAAAGACTGAAGATAGGTGGCTTAATATTTGAGTGAGAGAAGTCGAGGGTGGATGAGTGAGTAAGTGGCTGAATGAATGAGTGCGTGAAAGAGAGTATGGATGAGTAAGTCAGTGGCTGAATAAATGACCAAGTGAAAGAGAATGTGGATTAATAAGTGGGTGGATGAAAGAAAGAACGAGAAAGAGAGAGTGGATGAGTGAGTGAGTGTCGCAATGATTCAGTAAGTGAATGAGAGTGCGGATGAGTGAGTGATTGGGTGAGAGAAAGAGAAGGAGAATGAGTCAATGGCTGAATGATTATAGTATGAGTGAGTGGTTGAATGAAAGAGTGAGTGAAAGAGAGTGTGGATGAGTGTGTTAATGCCTGAATTAATAAGTGATTAAAATTGAGGGTGGATGAGTGAGTGAGCGGCTTAGTGATTGAGTGTGTGACAGGGTAACGATGAGTGAGTGAGTGGCTGAAAAAATGATTGAGAGAAAGAGAGGATGTATGAGTAAGTAAATGTCTGAATGAACGAGTGAGTGACAGAGTGTGGAGGTGTGAGTTAGTGCCTGAATGATTGAGCGATTCAAAGATAGCGTGTATTAGTGAGTGACTGGTGAATGATCGAACGAGTGAAAGAGACTGTGGATGAGTGGGTAAGTAGCTTAATGTTTGAGTGATAGAAAGTTAGAGTGGATGAGAGGGTGAGTGGCTGAATGAATGAGCCAGTGAAAGAGGGTGTGGATGAGTCAGTCAGTGCGTGAATGAATGAGTAGGTGAAAGATAATTTGTGTGAGTCAGTCAGTGGGTAAATGTTCGAATGAGTGAAAGAGAGTGTGAATGAGTGACAGAGTGGCGAATGATTGATTGAGTGAAAGCGACTGTGGATGAATGGGTGAGTAGCTTAATGTTCAACTGAGAAAAAGATGGGTGGATGAGTACTTAATTAGCTGAATGAATGAGTGAGTGAAAAAGTGTGTGGGTGAATGATTGAAATAGAGTTTGGATTAGTAAGTGAATGGCTGAATGAATGAGTGAGAGAAAAAGAGGGAGGATGATAGTGTAAGTGGCTGAATGAATGAGTGAGTGAAAAAGATTGTGAATGAGTGAGTGAGTGGCTGAATAAACGAGTGAGAGAAAAAGTGTGGATGAGTGACTGGATGTTTGAGTGTGTGAAAGAGGATGTGGATGAGTGAGTAGGTTGCTTAATGAATGAGTGAGAGAAAGAGATTATGGATGAGTGAGTAAGTGGCTGATGAACGGTTGAGAGAAAAAGGGTGGATGAGTGACTTAGTGGCTAAATGAATGAGTGAGTGAAACAGAGTGTGAATGAGCGAGTTAGTGGCTGAATTAATGATTGAGAGAAAGATAGTGGTTGAATGATTTAATGAGTCAAAGCGAGGGTGAATGAGTAAGATATTGGCTGAATATATGAGTAAGAGAAAAAGAATGTGGGTGAGTGAGTGAGTGGGTGAATAAATGAGTGAGTTAAAAAGAGTGTTTATGAACGGGTTAGTGACTGAATGAATGATTGAGAGAAAGATAGTGGTTGAATGATTGAATGAGTCAAAGCGAGGGTGAATGAGTGATACATTGGCTGAATATATGAGTAAGAGAAAAAGAGTGTGGATGAGTGAGTGAGTGGGTGAATAAATGAATGAGTTAAAGAGAGTGTGGATGAGTGGTTTAATGTTTGAGTGAGAGAAAGGAAGCGTGGATGAGTGAGTGAGTTGCTGAATGATTGAGTGAGTAAAAGGGAGTGAGGATTTGTGGGTTAGTGGCTTAATATTTGAGTGAGGGACAGCGAGACTGAATGAATGAGTAAGTTGCTGAATGAATGAGTGGGATAAAGGGAGTGCGGATCAGTCAGTCAGTGGCTAAATGAATAAGCGAGTGAAAGAGAATGTGGAGTAAAGAGTGAAGGAGAGTGTGGATGAGTTAGTGAGATGTTGAATGATTGAGTGGGTGAAAGAGAGTGTGGATGAGCGTATGAGAGATTGAATAAATGGGAGAGAAATAGAGAGAAGATGAGTGAGTAAATGGTTGAATGAATCACCCCAATAATACACGTACTTGTTTTCAACGTTGATTTTAGGTTAATTTCATGATTAACCGTTATTTGTTGAAAAAATACGTTTACTTTTAAATCATATTTCAACACACTCGTAATTGCGTTGATAATACGTTAATCCAACATGTATAATAGATTTTTTGAACCATTTTTTACTAATGTTATGATAAAAATATAATTAAAAACTAAATGAATGGAACAAATTAATTTTGGTGTTCTTATGTGCACGTTGAAAACCGATTTAATTTTATACCATATTTTTGCGATGATAGAATTTCGTTGAACTGACATTAATGTGACATACTTTCAACTATCATTCATACTATGCCCTACATTTCGTTTCACACTTGTATTTCTAAGTAAATTTCTTTAAATATTATAATTAAATCAAATAGAATGAAAATAACATTTTTCATGTTTTCGTTTGCATGTTGAAAACAGGTTGAATTTAAACTATATTTCAACGAACATTTAATTACAGTGATACAGTAAAAGAGTTGTGACCTCCCAGATGGATTTTTGGATTAGTGGTCAACGCGTCGAGCTACCAAGGAGAAGTGCAGAATGTTCCTGTGTTCGAACTTCACAGATGTTGGACGAGTGAGTAAGTGGCAGAATGATTGAGCGAGTGACAGAGAGTGTAGAGGAGTGAGTGAGTTGCCTAATGATTGATTGAGTGAAAGATAGTGTGAATGAGTGAGTGGCTGGTGAATGATAAAGTGAGTGAAAGACAGTGTGCATATATGAGTGAGTGGTGAATGATATATTGAATGAAAGAGAGGATGAATGAGTGAGTAAGTGGCTGAACGAATTGGTGAGTGAAAGCGAGGGCGGATGATTGAGTGAGTAGCTGAATGATTGAATGAATGAAATAGAGTGTGGATGAGTGACTGAGTGTCTGAATGAATGAGTGAGAGAAGGAGAGTGTGGATGAGAGGGTGACTGGCTAAATGAATGAGAGAAATAGTGGATGGATGAGTGAGTAAAAGGGTGAATGATTGAGTGAGTGATAGAGAGCGTGGAGGAGTGAGTGAGTGTCTATATGATTGAGTGAAAGATTGCGTGAATATGTGTTTGGCTGGTGAATGATCGAGTGAGTGAAAGCAAGTTTGTATGAGTGAGAGAGTGATCAATTATTGATTGAGTGAAAGAGACTGTTGATGAGTGGCTTAATATTTGAGTGAGGGAAAGCGAGGTTTGATGAGTAAGTGGCTGAATAAAAGAGTGAATAAAGGAGAGTGTGGATGAGTCGGTGAGTGGCTGAATGAATGAATGAGTGAAAAGGAGTTTGGTTGAATGATTGAAAGAGACTGAATGAGCGGGTAAGTGGCTGAAGGATTGATTAAATGACAGAGTGTGGTTTAGTGAATGAGTGGCTGCACGAAGGAATGAGAGAAAGAGAGGGTGGATGAGTGAGGGAGTGGCTGGATGAATGAATGAGTGAAAGAGAGTGTGAATGGCTGGGTAAGTGCCTTAAGAAATGAGTGAGGAAAAAAGAGGATGGACGAGTGAATAAGTGGGTTAATGATCGAGTGAATGAAAGAGAGTGTGAATGAGTGAGAGAGTGGTGAATGATTGATTGAGTTAAAGAGACTGTGGATGAGTGGCTTAATATTTGAGGGAGAGAAAGCGAGGGTGGATGAGTGAGTAAGACGCGGAATGAATGGGTGAGGGAAAGAGAGTGTGGATGAATCAGTGTTGCTGAATGAATGAGTGAGTAAAAGAAAGTGTGGATGGACGGTTAAAAAAAAGACTGTGGATGAGGGGGTCAGTGGCTGAATGATTGAGAGAAAGAGAGGGAGGACGATAGAGTATGTGGCTGAATGATTTAGTGAATGAAAGGTAGTGTTAATGAGTGAGTGATTGGATTTCGAAAACAAGAATCTACACAGGATGCAAGCAACAAGTTCTGTAATGATATAAAAGAAGTTGAAAGAAAGTATGCTATAGCCATATACGTAGATATAAAAGGAGCTTTCGACAATCTGTGGTGTCCGGCACTCTTCAACAATATGAAGGAACTAAACATATCAAACTGGATGATTCAGGTGCTCAGGGACAGGACAGGGTTCGGGCAGGAAGGTATATCTTGGAGCCCCGGGAGAGAAGTTGAAAAGAACCCCCAACAAAGAATGCCCACAGGGATCGGTCTGCGGGCTAATCTTTTGGTACATCAACATTGACCCCTTTTTAAAGAAATTAAATGATTTAGAGGAAGTATACTCAATTACAGCATATGCAGATGACGTGGCCATAATAGTGGAAGGCGATTCAAGGATGGAAATAAAATATAAAAGCTGAAGTAGTAACAAAACAATTAAAACGATGGTGTGATGTAAATAAGTTAACAGTATCTATCGAGAAAACAAAGTAAATGATATTTAAAAATAAATTAAGTAGAAATCCAACAATAAAATATGACAATAAAAGTATAAAAAGGGTGACTATATTTCGGTATATGGGGGTATTAATAGACGATAAACTAAATTTCAACGAACATATAGAGATGACTAAGAATAAATTACTAATAGTTGGAAATAAACTAATTACATTAGCAAACACTAAATTCAGACTACCGCTGAAAACAATAAATTTTTTATCATAATCAAATAATGAACTCAATTGATACTTATGGAGCAAGCATCTGGGTTCACAGATTGGAAGAAAATTAAAAGTTAGCTGATGAACTAGACAGGGCACAACGAGCAATGCTGCTGATAATGTCAGAAGCACATAGAACTACTCCAGGGATTGCATTAAATATCATATTAGGAATTACACCGCTCAGCCTAGAGGCAAAGAAAGTAGCTGCACACTATTGGTTCAAGAAAGAAGATATTATAAGAACAAGAGAAATATTAAAGGAAATTCCAAATTGAAAAGATGACATAGAAGAAACAATAGTAAAGATTTGGCAGATAAAATGAGAAGACTCAAATAAACCCAGGACGCTGTCGGCTGTTTGGTCTAATAAATTATATAGAGGAACGTTTACATTGAAAAATTTGGAATCCGAGTAATGGAATGGTCCGCTTTCTCAGTGGCCATGGACCATACAAGACGACATTATTTGACTTAAATAGAGTTGCATCCCCGGAGTGCGAATGTGGAGAAAAACTTAACACCAGAACATGTGGTCCTTGAGTGCCGGACAAACCAATTAAACAATGATGGAACAGAAATATGCCGAATTGTGGAAACGATAAAAGAACTACAAATGATAACAACAACTGAAATTTTGCGGGGTGAAACAAAATTAGGTACACTGGATCGGTTGGCCAGTGCAATATCTCATCTTGAGAAAACAAAATACATCGAAATGGACAGAAGAAGAAGAAATTAAGGAGGAACAAACTGGAGAAACAACTCAAGAAATTCTAAATAGACAGTAGTTACAGTAGTGAATGTGGGTGAGCGGGCGCGACCAAAGGGAAGGCTGGAAAGGGACTAAAAAAAACTTTGAGAATACACCCAAGCTTTGTGTGCGTAACATCTTTCCTGCTGCTGTGATCTCTTAAATTAACCCTCACAAAAGGCGTCGTGATGTGCGTGCGTATGTTAACGAACTAACGTAGAAAACTAACTATAAAGAGATCCCTCAACGCCTGGCTGCCAACCTAAGGTATGGACAGCAATCGGAATCCGAGGAATCCATTACGAAACTAACAAGTAATCGGAATGCGTGTGAAATAGGTGTTGGTGTAAGTGTAGTGAAGTATAGAGTGGGCTATGAAGAGGAGGTGCATCCCGAGATGGCCCCGATCCAAGGATCTGGAGGATACGTCCAGCCGCCGGTATTCAGTTCTTCCGAAGAGGACCCTCCACTGACTGAATGTGTGAGTGATTGCAGTAGGATTAGGCTAGGGATAGAATTATTATTGTAGGTTAGTAGTAGGATAGGAGAATGAGGCTGTAATAGAGCAACGTAGTTTAAAAAAATAGAATATGTGTGGGATTTCTAAATATCTAAATTTATAATTTATAGGTTAGTATAGACAGCAAACATGATAATCTAAGAGACAGTAATACAATATGTATATCTTAAATATACCAGAAATGGAGATATATAGAAAAGTGACTTGTGAGTGATGTGTGATTAATAAAACAAACTATGGAGAAACAGTTTAATACAAAAGGGAAACAAATAATTGAGAACAGGCATAAATAAAACAACAAACAAACAAATAAATAAATAAAATAAAACAATATAAACCCTAAAACAATGTAAATAAATAGTGTAAAAAAAACTCAAGTCAAAATCAAACTAAATAATGTACAAAATAAAATAAAGAAAAGAGAAAAAAATACCCCCACCGCGGAAAATGGGACCAGGTTTTTTCTCCGGGAACTGGACCAAGAAAATAATCCCCAAACACTTTCCTTCTCTCACTTGTTTTTCTTGTTTGTAGTTTTAAGCAACTTTTATGAGCAAATGTCCTACCGTCTCCGTGACTCGACGCCGGGTCAGGGGTTGAGACATGGAGACAAAGAATGGGGATTGGCCTGCACCAGTCGTGTGGACAATCCCTTTTAGATTCGTTGTGCCCATCAGGCACGCGAAACAAGGCTGAGCAAAGAATGCTGACAGGCAGGGGAGGAGGAGGACCCCTAATGAAAAAATGAGTGATTGGCTGAATGAACGAGTGAGAGAAAGAGAGGTTGGATAAGTGAGTTAGTGACTGGATGATTGAGTGAAAGATGGTGTGGATGAGTGAGTAAATGACTGAATAAATGAGTGATAGAAAGAGAGGAATGATGAGTGAGTAAGTGGCTGAATGATTTAGTGGAAGAGGCTGAGGATGGGTGTGTGACTGGCTTAATGATTGAGTGAGAGAAAGCGTGGTGGATGAGTGAGTAAGTGGCTGAATGAATGAGTGAAAGAGAGTATCGATGAGGTAGTCACTGGCTGAATGAAAGAACAATTGAAAGAGACTGTGGATTAATGAGTGAGAGAAGGTATGGATGTGTGACTAAGTGGCTGAGTGATTAGGTGAGTGAAAGACAGAAAGAGTATGTGGATGAAGGGTTGAGTAGCTGAATGAATTGGTGAGAAAGAGAGGGAAGATGAGTTAGTAAGTAGTTGAATGAATGAGTGAATGAAAGATAGTGTGGGTGAGTGAATTAGTGGATGAATGAACGAGTGATAGAAAGAGAGCCTGGATGATTGAGTGAGTGGTCTAATGATAGAGTGAATGAAAGGGAGTGTGGATGAGTGAATAAGTGGGTGAGTGATTGAGTGAGACAGGGAGGATGAGTCAGTAAGTCGCTGAATGGTTGATTCGGTGAAAGCGGGTGTGGATGAGTGAGTGACTAAGTATCTGAATGAATGAGTGAGTTAAAGGAAGTGTGAATGAGTGTGTTAGTGCCTGAATGAATGAATGATTGTAAGAGAGTGTGGATGAGTGGGTGAGTGACTGAATGATTGAGTGAGAGAAATAGAAGGTGGAAGAGTGAGTGAGTGAGTGGCTGAATGATTGACTGAGTGAATGATAGTGTGCATGAGTGTGTAGGTAGCTTAATGAATGAGTGAAAGGAGGCCAGGGTGGATGAGGGGCTAAGAGGTTGAATGAATGAAGAGTGAGTGAAGGAGAGTGAGGATGATTGAGTAAGTGAATGAATGAATGCATGTGGGAAAGTGAAGGTGGATGAGTGAGTGTGCCTGAACGATTAAGTGAATGAAAGAGAGTGTGGATGAGCGAGTGTGTAGCTGAAGGATTGAATGAAGGAAAGAGGATGGATGAGTGAGTAAGTGACAAAATTATTGAGTGAGTGACAAATAGTTTAAAGGAGTCAGTGAGTGCCTGAATGATTGAGTGACTGGAAGATAACGTGAATGAGTGAGTGACTGGTGAGTGATGAAATGAGTGTGCTTAAGCGAGTCAGTGGTGAATGATTTATTGAAATAAAGCGAGGGTGGATGAGTAAGTGGCTGAATGAATGATTAAGTGAAAGAGAATATGGATGAGTAGGTGAGTGGCTGATTGAATGAACGAGAGAAAGAATGGATGGATGAGTAAGTAGATGAATGATTGAGTAAGTGACAGAGAAGTGGATTAAGTGAGTGGCTTAATGAACGAGTGAGAGAAGGAAAGAGTGGATGAGTCAGCGACTGGCTGGATGATTGAGTGAATGAAAGAGGATGTGGATGGGTGTGTGAGTGGCTTAATGGTTGATTGAGAGAAAGAGAATGTGGATGACTGTGTTAATGCCTGAATGAATAAGTGAGTGAATGCTTGTGTGAGTGGATGAAAGAAAAAATGAAGAAGAGAGTTTTGGGGTTGAGTTTGAGTGGCTGAATGATTGAGTGAGTGAAAAAGAGTGTGCATAAGTGGATAAATAGCTTAATGAATGAGTGAGAGAAATCCGGGTTGGATTAGTTAATAAGTTGCTGAATGAATCAGTGAGTGAAAAGTGTGCAGACGGTTGATTGAGTGAGAGAAAGTGAGGGTGGATGAGTGAGTAAGTGGCTGAATGACTGAGTGAAAGATAGTGTGGATGAGTGGGTGAGTGAATACATGACTGAGTGAGAGAAACAGAAGATGAAAGATTGAGTTAGTGGCTGAATAATTAAGTGAGTGAAAGAGAGTGTGCATGAGTGTGTAGGTGGCTCAATGAATGAGTGACTGCGAGCCAGAGTTGATGAGTCAGTAAGTACTTGAAAGAATGATTGAGTGAAAGGGAGGGCGGAAGAGTGAGTGAGTGGCTGAATAACGGAGTGAGTGAAAGAGAGTGAGGATGATAGAGCAATTGGTTGAATGAATTTGTGAGTGAAGAAGAGTGTGTATGAGTGAGTAAGTGGCCGGATGATTGAGTGAGTGAAAGAGAGTGTGGATGTGTGAGTGAGTGGCTGAATCAATGATTGAGAGAAAGAGAGTTTAGATTATTTTGACGAGTTGCAGAATGATTGAGTGCGTCAATGCGAGGGTGGGTGATTGAGTGATTAACTGAATGTATGCGCAAGTGAAAAAGATTTGCGGATGAGTGAGTGAGGGGCTGTATTAATGAGTGTGTAATTAAGAGTTTGGATAAGTGAATGTGTGGCTTAATGCTTGACCGAGTGAAAGAGAGAGTGGATGAATGAGTGAGTGAGTGGCTGAATGAATTTGTGAGGGAAAGGAGAATGATGATTGAGTGAGTAGCTGATGATTGAGTTAGTGAAAAGGAGTGAGGATGTATGAGTGAATAGCTTAATGATTGAGTGAGATTGAGCGTGGATGTTTGAGCGAGTGAGTGAGTGAATTAATGAGTGAGTAGAAGAGAGTGTGGATGAGTCACTCACTGGCTGAATGAATGAGGGAGTGAAAGAGAGAGTGAAAGAGAGAGTGTGGATGGATGAATTAAAGGAAGTGTGGATGAGTGAGCGAGATTCTGAATGATTGAATGAGTATAAGAAAGTGTGGATGAGCGGATTAGTGGCTTTATGAATGAGTAGGAGAAAGAGTGCGAGGTTGAATGAGTAAATGGTTGAATGAGTCAGTGAAAGAGAGTGTGGTTGAGTGAGTGGGTGGATGAATATACGAGGGATGAATGATAATGTGGACGAATGATTGAAATTGAGTTTGGATAAGTGAGAGAAAGAGAGGTAGGATGAGTGAATAACTGGCTGAATGATTGAGTGTGTGAGAGAGAGGGTGCATGACTGAGTGAGTGGCTGAATGAATGAGTTGGTGAAAGAAAGTGTGGATGAGTGGATTAGTGCCTGAATTAATGAATTATTGAGAGTGAGGATGAATGGATGAGTGGTTGAATGATTGATTGAGAGAAAGAGAGGGTGAAAATGTGAATGTTTTGCTGAATGATTGAGTGATTGAAAGAGGTGTGTGGATGAGTGTGTGAGGGAGTGAATGAATGAGTGAGTGATAGAGAGTTTGGATGATTGAGTGAGTGGATGAATGAATGAGTGAGGGAAATATAGTGTGTATGAGTGAATCAGTGGCTGAATGAACGAGTGAGAGAAAGAGAGCATCGAGGAGTAAGTGAGTGTCTGAATGATAGAGTGAGTGAACAGACTGTGAATGAGTGTGTTAGTGCCTGAATAAATGATTGTGTGAATGAGTGTGGATGAGTGAGTGAGTGGCTGAATGAATGAGTTATAGAAAGAGATAATGGAAGTAAGTAGTTGAATGATTGAGTGAGTGAGAAGGAGCGTGGATGAGTGAGAAAATGTTTGAATGATTCTGTGAGTAAAAGATAGCGTTAATCAATGAGATTGGTGAGTGGTCGAATGAATGGAAGAGAGTGTGATTTAATGTGATAGTGGTGATTTATTGTTTGTGTGAAAAAATGTGGATGAGTCAGTGAGTGGCTGAATGAACGAGTTAGAGAAAGCAAGGGTGGATGATTGAGTAGCTAAATGATTGAATGAGTAAATGTGGATGACTGAGTGAGAGGTTGAATGAGTGAAAGAGAGTGTGGATGAGTTAGTGAGTGCCTGAACGATTGAGTGAGAAAAATAGAGGATGGAAGATTGGGTGAGTGGCTGAATGATTGAGCGAATGAGAGAGTGGATGAATGAGTGAAAGAGAATGTGGATGAGTGAGTAAGTGGCTGAATGAATGAGTGAAGGAGAGTGGATGAGTCAGTGAGTGGCTGAAAGAAAGATTGAAAGAGAGGATGGATGACTGAATGAGTGGCTGAATGATTTAGTGAGGGAAAGAGTGTGGATGAGTGAGTGAGTGGTTGAATGAACGAGTGAGAGGAAAAGAGTTTGGACGATTGACTAAATGGATAAGTGAAAGAGAGTGTGGATTTGCTATTAAGTGGCGGAGAAATTGAGTGAGAGCAAGAGAGGGTGGAAGAGTGAATATGAGGCTGAATGATTGAGTGAGTGAGAGAGAATTAGAATGAGTGAGTTACTAGCGAATGATCGAGTGAGTAAAAAGAGTGTAGATGAGTGAGTGTGTGGTTAATGAATAATTGAATGAAAGAGACTGTGTATTAGTGCGTTAATATTTCAGAGAAAGCAAATGTTGATGAGTGAGAAAGTGGCTGAATGAATGAGTGAGTGAAAGAGCATGTAGATAAATGGGTAAAAGAGACTGTGGATGAGTGACTGAAAGGTTGAATGATTTACTGAAAGTGAGTATAAAAAAGCCGATGAGTGGCTGAAAGATAGAGGGAGAGAACGAAAGACAGAATGAGCAAGTGAGTGACTGAGCGAAGGAGTGAGTGCAAGAGAGTGTGGATTAGTAAGTAAGTGGCAGAATGAGCGGGTGAGAGAAACAGAGGCTGGATGAGTGAGTGAGTAGCTAAATAAATGCGTGAGAGAAAGAGCGTGGAAGAGTGAGTAAGTTGTTGAATTATAGAGTGAGTGAGTGAGTGAGAGAATGGAGGAGTGGATGAGTGCCTGAATGATTATGTGAGTGGAAGATAGCGTCAACGAGTCAGTGACTGGTAAATGATCGAATGAGTGAGAGAGTTGTGAATGATTGATTGAGTGAAAGAGTGTGGATGAGTGGCCTAATGTTCGAGTGAGTGAGTGATTGTGGATGAGTGAGTGATTGGCTGAATGAATGAGTGGGAGAAAGAGAGGAAGGATTATGGAGTAAATTCTCTGAATGAATCAGTGAGTGGAAAATAGTGTGGATGAGTGAGTAGGCAGATTATTGATTGAGTGAAAGAGGGTGTGGATGAGTGAGTGAGTTGCTGAATGAATGAGCGAGAGAAAGATAGTATGGATGAGTGGGTAAGTGACTTAATGAATGAGTGACACCGAGCCAGAGTTGATGAGTGTGTAAGTTCCTAAATGAATGATTGAGTGAAAAGGAGGGCTGAAGAGTGAGTGAGTGGCTGAATAAGGGAGTGAAAGAAAGGGTTGGTCGAATGAGTAAAAGGTTGAATGAATAAGTGAGTGAAAAAGTGTGTGACTGAGTGGCTGAATAAATGAGTGAGAGTGTGGAAGAGTGAGTAAGTTGTTGAATATTAGATTCAGTGTGACAGAGCATGGATGAGCGGGCGAGTACCTGAATGATTCTGTGAGCAAAAGATAGCGTCAACGAGTCATGGACTGGTCGATGATCGAAAGAGAGTCTGAATGAGTGAGAGAGTTGTAAATGTTTCATTGTTTTAAAGAGAGTGTGGATGAGTGACTTAATGTTTAGTGAGTGAAAGAGAGTGCGGATGAGAAAGTGATTGGCTGAATGAATGAGTGGGAGAAAGAAAGGAAGGATGATAGTGTAAGTGGCTGAATGAATCAGCGAGTGAAAAAGTATGTATAAATGAGTGAGTGTCTTAATGCTTGAGCGAGTGAAATAGAATGTGGAAGAGTGAGTGGCTAAATGAATGAGTGAAAGAAAGAGAGGAAGGATGATTGATTGAGTGGCTGATGATTGAGTGAGTGAAAGGGAGTAAGGACGAGTGAGTGAATGGCTTAATGGTTGAGTGATATTGAACATTGATGGAAGAGTGAGTCAGTGGGTGAATGAATTAATGAGTAGAAGAGCTTGTTGATGAGTCCGCCAGTAGCTGAATGAATGAGCGAGTGAAAGAGAATGTAGATGAATGTATGAAAGAAAGTGGATGTGTGAGTGAGATTCTGAATAATTGAATGAGTAATAGAAAGTGTAGATGAGCGTATTAATTGGTTTATGAATGAGTGGGAGGTTGAATGACTAATGGTTGAATGAGTCAGTGGAAGAGAGTGTGAGTAAATGAGTGAGTGTATGAATATACGAGGGAGAAGACGATAATGTGGATGAATGAGTGAGTGGCTGAATGATTGTGTGATTCACACTGAGTGTGGATGAGTCAGAGAAAGAGAGTGAGAGTGAGTGAGAAGCTCCATGAATAATTGAGTGGGTGAGAGAGAGAGTGCATGATTGAGTTAGTAGATGAATGAATGTGTTAGTGAAAGGGAGTGTGGATGAATGGGTTAGTGCCTGTACGAATGAGTTATTGACAGGGGATGAGGATAAATGGGTGAGTGGTTGAATGATTGATTGAGAGAAAGAGATGGTGAATGAGTGAATACATAGCTGAATGAATGATTGCTTGAAGGAGATTGGATTACTGAGTGAGTTACTGAATGTTTAAGTGAGTGAAAGAGAGTGTGGATGAGTGGGTTAGTGTCTTAATGAATGAGTGAGAAAAAGAGAAGATGGAAGAATGACTGAATCACTGTATGATTGAGTGAAAGAGAGTGTGGATGAGTGTATAAGTGGGCGAATGAATGAGTGAGTGAAAGAGAGTATGGATGTATCAGCAAGTGGTTGAATGAATGAATGAGTGAAAAAGAGTGTGGATTAATGAGTGAAACAGAGCGTGGTTTTGAGATTGAGAGGCTGAATAATCGAGTGAGTGGAAGAGTGTGGATGAGCGGTTGAGTTTCTGAATGAATGAGAGAAAGAGTGTGGATGAGTGGGCGAGTTGCTGTATGTTTAAGTGAGTTGAAGCAAGGATGTTTAATTGGGTGATTGGCTGAATGAATGAGTGAATGAAAGATTGTGTGAAGGAGAGAATGGACTAGTGAGTGAGTGGGTGAATGCCTAAGTGAGTGAAAGAGAAGGTGGATGAGCTGGTGAGTGATTGAATGAATAAGAGAAAGATCGGGATGATGATAGAGTAAGTGGCTGAATGAATGAGTTAAAAATAGTGTCGATGAGTGAGCGAGTGGCTGAATTAACAGTTGAGAGAAAAATGGTGTTTCAGTGACTGAGTGGCTGAATGATTGAGTGTGTGAAGTAGGGTGTGGATGAGTAAGTGAGTGGCTGAATGATTGAGTGAGTGAAAGGGAGTGAGGATGGTTGGGTGAATGGCTTAATATTTGAGTGAGAGAAAGCGAGGGGGTGGATGAGTGACTGAGTGGCTAAATGAATGAGTGGGAGAAAGAGAGTGTGGATAAGTAAGTCAGATTGCGTTGATAATACGTTAATACAACTTGTATTCAATATGTTATTTTCAACTATAGTCAAATAGGATTTTGTGTAATGCATTTCTTACTAATGGTATGTCAGAAAATATAATTAAAAAGTAAATGAATGACACAAACTTATTTTGGAGTTAAAAACCGATTGAATTTAAACCATATTTAAACGATATTAGAATTTCGTTGATATGACATTAATGTGACATACTTCCAACTATCATTCATACTATGCCCTACATTTCGTTTCACACTTGTATTTCTAAGTAAATGTGCTTAAACATTATAATTAAAAGCAAATATATTGAGAATAACGATATTTTTCATGTTTTCATTTGCAAGTTGAAAACAGGTTGAATTTTAAACTATTTCAACGAACATTTATTTGCAGTGATACAGTAAAAGAGTAGTGACCTCTCCAGATGGATTCTTAAATAAGTGGTCAACGCGTCGAGCTACCAAGGAGAAGTGCAGAAATGTTCCTGTGTTCGAATCCTGTAGAGGTTGGACGAGTGAGTAAGTGGCAGAATGATTGAGCGAGTAACTGAGAATGTGAAGGAGTGAGTGAGTGCCTGAATGATTGAGATAGTAAAAGATAGCGTGAATGTGTGAGTAACAGGTGAATGATTAAGTGAGTGAAAGACAGTGTGCATATGTGAATGAGTGGTAAATGTTTCATTGAATAAAAGGGAGGGTGAATGAGTGAGTAAGTGGCTGAATGAATTAGTGAGTGAAAGCGATGGCGGATGAGCGAGTGAATGTTTGAATCAAGGAGTGAGTGAAAGAGAAGGTGGTTAAATGAGTAAAAAGCTGAATGAATGAGTGAATGAAGAAAAGTGTTGGTGAGTGAATGATTGAGTGAAAGAGAGTATGGATGAGGGAGTAAGTGGCTGATTGAATGAGAAAGAGAGGGTGGATGAGTGAGTAAATGGCTGAAGAATTGAATGGGTGACAGAGAACGTGGAAGATTGAGTGAGTGCCTGAATGAATCTGAGTGAAAGATAGCGTCAATGAATGTGAGTGGTGAATAACTGAATGAGTGAAAGAGTGTGAATGAGTGAGAGAGTGTTGAATGGTTGAGTGAAAGAGACTGGATTAGTGGTTTAATATTTGAGTGGGAGAAAGTGAGGGTGGATGAGTGAGTAAGTGGCTGAATAAATGGGTGTGTAAAAGAGAGTGTGGGTGAGTCGGTTAGTGGCTGAATCAATGAGTGAGTGAAAGAGAGTGTGGATGAATCATTAGAAGAGGCTGTGGATGAGTGAGTGAGAGTTGAATGATTGAGTGGAAGAGAGTGTGGATGAGCGGGTGAGTGGCTAAATGATTGAGTGAGAGAAAGAGAGGGAGGATGATGTGGCTGAATGATTTTGTGAGTGAAAGAGAGTGTGCATGAGTGGGTAGGTAGCTTAATGAATCAGTGAGAGGCCAGCATGGATGAGTGGATAAGTGGTTGAATGAATGTGTGAGTGAAGTAGAGTGTGGATGATTGGTTACGTGAATGAATGCGAGAAAGTGAAGTTGGATGAGTGAGTGAGTGGCTAAAAGTTTGAATGAGAGAAAGAGAAGATGGGTGAGTGAGTAAGTGACAGAATGATTGAGTGAGTGACAGAGAGTGTATAGGAGTCAGTGAGTCCCTGAATGATTGAGTGAGTGAAAGATTACGTGAATGAGCACGTGACTGGTGAATGATGAAGTGAGAGTAAGTGAGTGTGCTTAAGATAGTCAGTGGTGAATGATTTATTAAATGAAAGGGAATGTGGATGAGTGAGTAAGGGACTGAATGAATTAGTGAGTTAGAGCGAGGGCGGTTGAGTGAATGAGTGAAAGAGCGGGTGGATGATTGGGTAAAAGGCAGAATGAATGAGTGATTAAAAAATGTGCGTGAGTGAGTGATTTGCTGAATGAATGATTGATTGAAAGAGAGCGCGGATGAATGAGTGAGTGAATGAATGAGAGAGAAATAGAGGGTGGATGAGTAAGTGGCTGAATGATAGGGAGAGTGACAAAGAGCGTGGAATAGTGAATGAGTGTCTGAATGATTTTATGCGTGAAAGATAGCGTCAATGAGTGAGTGATTGGTGAATGATAGAATGAGAGTGTAAATGAGTGAAAGAATTGTGAATGATTGATTGAGTGAAAGAGACTGTGGATGAGTGGCTTAATTTTTGAGTTAGGAAAAGCGAGGGTGAATGAGTAAGTGGCAGAATGAATGAGTCGGTGAAACAGAGTGTGTATGAGTGACTGAGTAGCTGAATTAATGAGTGAGTGAAAGAGATTGTGGTTCAGTCTGTCAGTAGCTGAATGAACGGGTGAGAAGAAGAGAGGGTGGATGATTGACTGACTGGCTGAATGATTGAATGAGTGAATGAGAGTGTGGATGAGTGAGTGGGAGGCTGAATTGAGTGAGTGAAAGAGAGTATGGATGAGCGATTGAGTGAGAGGATGAATTCAGTGAGTGAAAGAGAGTGTGGATGACCGGGTGAGTTTCTGTATCAATGAGTGAGAGAAATAGAATGTGAATGAGTGAGCGGCTAAATGACAGATTGAGAAAAAGAGTTGGTGGATGAACGAGTGAAAGAGAGTGCGTATTAGTGAGTGAGAGGGTCAATTAATAAGCGAAAGGGAATGTGGTTAAGTAGGTTAGTGGCTGAATAATTGAATAAGTGAAAGATAGTGTGCATGAGTGTAAATGGCTTAATGAATGAGACTGCAAGACAGAGTTGATGAGTGAATAAATTCCTGAATGAATGATTGAGTGAAAGGGAGGGTGGAAGAGTGTGTGTTAGGCTGAATAAGGGAGTGAGTGATTGAGATGGTGGATGAAAGAGTGAGTGAAAAGAGTGTAGGTGAATGTGTGAGTGGCTGAATGAATGAGTGAGAGAAAGAGAGTGTGGAAGAGTGAGTAAGTTGCTGAATGATAGAGCGGGTGACAGAGAGCATGGAGGAGTTGATGGGTGCCTGAATGATTCTGTGAGTGAAAGATAGCGTCAACGAGTCAATGACTGGTCAATGATCGAAAGAGAGTGTGAATGAGTGAGAGAGTTGTGAATGTTTTGATTGTTTTAAAGAGAGTGTGGATGAGTGACTTAATGTTTGAGTGAGTAAATGAGAGTGTGGATGAGTAAGTGATTGTCTGAATGAATGGGTGGAAGAAAGAGAGGAAGGATGATAGAGTAAGTGGCTGAATGAATCAGTGAGTAAAAAGTATGTATGAGTGAGAGAGTGTCTTAATGCTTTAGCGAGTGAAAGAGAGTGTGGATGAGTGAGTGAGTGGCTGAATGAATGAGTGAAAGAAATAGAGGAAGGATGATTGGTTGAGTGGCTGATGACTGAGTGAGTGAAAGGGAGTGAGGATGGGTGAGTGAATGGCTTAATGGTTGAGTGATATTGAACGTTGATGGAAGAGTGAGTGAGTAGGCGAATGAATGATTGAATAGAAGAGAGTGTGGATGAATCAATGGCTGAATGAATGAGCGACTGAAAGAGAGAGTTGTTGTATGAATGAAAGAAAGTGGATGTGTGAGTGAGATTCTGAATGATTGAATGAGATGAGTAAAACATACAAGCGGATGAGTGGATTAGTGGCTTTATGAATGAGTGGAAGAAAGAGAGAGACGTTAAGTGAGTAACTGGTTTAATGAGTCAGTAAAAAGAGTGTGGGTGAGTGAGTGGAAGAATATACGAGGGAGAGAAAAATAATATGGATGAATGAGCGAGTGGCTGAATGATTGAGTGATTGAAGTTGAGTGTGGATGAGTGAGAGAAAGAGCGAGAGGATGAATGAGTGAGAGGGTAAATGATTGAGTGAAAGAGTTTGTGGATGAGTGGTGGCTGAATGAATGAGTGAAAGAGAGTGTGGTTGAATGACTGACAGGCTAAATGATTGAGTGAAAGAGAGTGTGTTGAGCGGTAGAGTGGCTAGAATGATTATGTGATAGAAATAAAACAGGACGAGTAAGTTGGTGAATAAATGAGTGAGTGAAAGATAGTGTGAATGAGTGAGTGGGTGACTGAAGGAGCGAGTGAGAGAAAGAGAGGCTAGATGAGTGAATGATAGTGGCTGGATGATTGAATGTGTGAAACAGGGTGTGGATGAGTGAGTGAATGGCTGAATGAATGAGTGAGAAGAAGGATATGTGAGTAGGTGGTTGAATGATTAAGTAAGTGAAAGAGGGTTAGGATGAGTTTGAAATTGTCTGAAAAATTGAGCGTTTGAAAGAGAGGTTGGATGAGTGAGTAGGTGACTGAGTTACTGAATTAGTGAAGGATAGTGTGGATGAATGTGTTAGCGCCTGAATGAATGAATGAGTGAAATAGAATGTTGGTGAATGGATGAATAAAGGAGTTAGTGAAGGAATAAGAGTGTTGATGAGTGATTGTCTGAATGAATGATTGAGTGAAAGAGAGTGTGCATGATTGAGGGAGTGGATGAATGAAACAGTGAGAGAAAGAGAGTTTGGAAGACTGAGTAAGTAGCTGAATGAGAGGGTGTGCGATAGAAAGCTTGAATGAGTGAGTGCCTCAATGATTCTGTGAAAGATAGCGTAAATGAGTGAATGACTGGTGAATGATCGAATGAATGAAGGAGAGTGTGAATGAGTGAGAGAGTGGTGAATGATTGATTGAGTGAAAGAAACTATGGATGAGTGGCTTAATGTTTGATTGAGAGAAAGCAAGGGTGGATGAGTGAGTAAGTGGCTGAATGAATGATTTAGTGAAGGAGAAGGTGGATGAGTAAGTCAGTAGATGGATGAATTAATGAGTGAAAGAAAGCGTGGATAAATGATTGAAAGAGGGTATGGGAGAGTGAGTTAGAGGCTGGATAATGGATGAAAGAGAGTCTAGATGAGCGGGTGAATTGTTGATTGTATGAGTGAAAGAAAGAGAGGAAGAATGGTTGGCTGTATGAAAGAGTGAGAGAAAGAGGGCGGATGAGTTAGTGAGTAGCTGGATGATTGATTCAGTGAAAGATTGTGTGGATGAGTGTCTAAATAAATGAGTGAGGGAAAGAGAGTGTGAATGAGTGAATAAGTTGTTGAATAAGTGCGTGAGAGAAAGAGCGAGTGGATGATTTGGTGAGTGGAGGTAGTTTGGATGAATGTGTGAGTGGCTGAATGAAAGAGTGAGCGAAAGAGAGTGTGGATGTGTAAGTAAGTGAGCGAGAGTGTGGATGTGTCAGTCAGTGGCTGAATGAGTGAATGAGTGAAAGAGAGTGTGGATAATTGAGTGAAAGAGACTGTAGTTGAGTGAGTGAGAGCCTAAATGTTTGAGTGAGTGAAAGGGAGTGTGAATAAGTGAGTAAGTGGCTGAATAATTGAGTGAGTGACAGTAAGGTGGATGAGTGATCGAGTGGCTGAATGATTCAGTGAGTTAAAGCGATTGTGGTTTAGTGTGTGACTGGCTAAATGATTGAGTGTGTGAAAGAGAGTGTTCATGAGTGAGCAAGCACCTGAATGAATGAGTGAGAGAAAGAGAGTGTGGCTGAGTGAAAGAGTGGTTGAATGCTTGAGTGAGTGAAAGAGACTGTGGATGAGTGGGTAAGTAGATTAATCTTTGAGTGAGAGAAAGCGAGGGTGGAGAGTAAGTAAGTAACTGAATGAACGACTGAGAGTGTTGATGAGCCAGTCAGTGGTTGAATGAATGAGTGAGTGAAAGAGAGTGTAGATGAATGAATAAGAGAGAGTGTGGTTAAGTGAGTGAGAGGTTGAATGATTGAGTGAGCGAAAGAGAGTATGGATGAGTGGCTGAATGATTGAGTGAACCAAAACGAGTGTGCATGAGTGGGGGGGGGGGGGGCTTAATCAATGAGTGAGAAGAAGAGAAGGTGGATGAGTGAGTACGAGACTGATTAAATGAGTGAGTGAAAGAGAGTTTGGGTGAGTGAGTGACTGAGTGATTGAGTGAGTGAAAGAGAGTGTGAATGAGTGAGTGGTGAATGGCTGATAAAGTGAAACACAGGGTGAATGAGTGAGTGATTGTCTGAATGAATTAGTGAGTGAAAGCTAGGTTGTATGAGTGAGTGAGTGGTTACATAGTTGAATGAGAGAAAAGGAGGGTGGAAGAATGGGTGAATGGCTGAATGAAGGTAACCAGAAGCCAGTGATGAAGAGTACTGTTGGTAAGTTTGATAGCCCCTTCCTTCTGATTAAATATTACATAATTAGGCACATTGGATATCCCGCTGTGATTTTTTTTTTTAAAATACGAACGATTTATATATTTCTATTAGTATTAGAAGCTCGGATTGGAGTTGTTGCTCTCCCACCATACGCCTACTCAGGTGGCCGATATCAGGAAAACCGACAAAATATGGTGTGTACCGGAAATGTTTCGGGGCGGACCAAAACCGGTATTGCTGCTTTGCAGTTAGTAGAGGGATCTACAATGGCTAGGGGAAGATAACCTCGAATAAAAATATAATAGTGAAGGGAAGAAGCTTCACCATTACCACCCTCAGGCTGAAGATGAATGACATAAACAAGGCTCAGAGATGGACAGAAGATGACATCTTGAATTTCTGCTTTTACTGCGAAGTCGTAGAGCTGACAACTCCACACCGCTAAAACATATCAAGAAATAGTAACAGATTGTTCATGGATTCTCCTGGGGTAAAATATTCCGGAGGTAAACTAGTTCCTCATTCGGATATCTTGGTGGGGACTGCTTCAGGGGGCTCCAAGAACAGCATTAAGAAAGACCTTAGAATAGGAAGTGGAACGTACGAATGTTAAACCAAACGGGCGCTCTTCAGGTGGCGGTACGCGAGACCGAGAAGTACAAGCTCGATATATTAGCGATACAAGAAGTATGGTGGCAGGGTCAAGGTAACTTCCGACAGGGCGAGTACACTTTCTACTACGAGGGTACACAATCTCACGATTTCGGAACAGGATACCTCATTAAGAACAGTATTCTTCAGGTGGTTCAGAATATGGAGTTCGTAAACTAAAGACTATCGTACGTTACGATACGTACTCGGTGGGGCAACACGGTTTAAATAAATGTCTTTGCTCTGACCGAGGTGGCTAATGACAAAGATATATTCTACGATGAGCTAGAAAGGCTGTTTGGCCGATTAGCGAAGTGTAATTCGAAAATTGTGTTGGTTGATTTCCAAGCAAAGACAGGAAGGGAAGAAAAATATAGAGCTACTATAGGCAAATACAGCCTTCACACAAGAGCAACGGCAATGGAAAAAGACTGATAACCTTCTCGATTTCGAAAAACCTACTGGTAAAGAGCACGTACTTTGAATACAAAGACATACACAAATACACATGGGTATCTCCGGACGGCAAAACTCTCAACCAGATCGATCACGTATTAGTATATAGACAAAGAAACACCAACGTAATGGACGTTAGGTCGTACAGAGGAGCGGAAGGGAACACCAACCATCAGTTAGTGATTACAAAAGTAAGGGAACAGTTATGCATCGCGAACAGAGAAAGCAAGGGATCAAAACAACTGAAATTCGAAGTTAAACGATTAAATAATCGGAGCATAAAAGCAGATTACCAACTCGAACTCTCAAGTAGGTTCGAAATCTTAGCAACTCGAGCAATTATAATGATGGTATTTAATTATAATGAAATTGATGTAGATAAGATGCGGGAGGCAATTCGTGAAACAGTTAGGAGTACAGCGAAGGAACATGTAGGTGAGAAGAAACAACAGAAAAACAAACCTTGGTTTGATGGAGAAGCTTCATGAGGAACGAAAACAAGCAAGGCAACGATAGCTAAGTAGGAAAGCGAAGCAAATACCAACCACTACAATAAAGCGAAAAGAAACTCCACACGCGGGTTCAGAAACAAAAAGCGAGAATATCTGACGCAGAAGATTCAGGAGATAGAGGAAAACAGCAAGACAAATAACATACGAGATCTATACAAAGGAATAAGCTCGTTAAGAAAAGGTTACCAGCCGAAGTTAGGAATGATTAGAAATGAATGTGGAGATCTTCAGGCGGGTCCGACTAAAATTGTCGATGTGTGAAAAAATTATTTCGACAAACTCCTTAATGTACACAAAGGAGAAGAAACAGAGGAATTTGAAATCCATACACAATGGATTCCCGAACCTAACGAGATCGAGATCGAAATGTCGGTAAAGAAATTGAAAATTTTCAAATCACCAGAAATAGACAATATTCCAGCCGAATTAATTAAAGCGGGAGGAACGGCACTAATCAAGAAACTACATAAATTGATAAGTGCTATATGGAGAAAGGAGGAGCTTCCAAAGGAATGGAAAACATCAACAATAGTTCCGATTTACAAAAAAGGCGATAAATTGGACGGTAATACTTACCGCGGAATCTCATTACTTCCAAACTGTTACAAAGTATTAAGTAATATTCTGTTAACACACCTAAGTGTATACGTAGATGGAATAATTGATCATCAATGTGGATTTAGAAGAAATAGATCCATGTTGGACCAGATTTTCGCCTTGAGACAAATTTTGGAGAAGAAATGGGAATACAATGGGACGGTTCACCGGATATTCATTGATTTTAAGAGAGCATATGATTCTATCCAAAGGGAAACGTTATACAGTATCCTGATACGATTTAGAATTCCGAAAAAAATTGGTATAGCTAGTGAAGATCTGTCTCAGCGGCCCCATAAGCAAAGTACTGATAGAATATGTCAGATAGTTTCAAGATTCGCAACGGATTGAAATAAGGCGATGCCTTATCACCACTAGTGTTTAACTTTGCGTTAGAATATGCGATTTTAAACATTAAAGGGGACAAAAAGGGACTATCATTGAATGGTTTGAATAAACTGTTAATATACTTGGATGATGTAGAATTAATAGGGGACGATATAGATGCACTACAAAGCAACACCGATGTCTTAGTAGAAGCGTGCAATGAGATAGGTCTACAGGTAAACATAGAGAAAACAAAATACATGATAAAAAGCGCAACACACGGAATGAAGGAAATAAAAACGTAAGAGTTAGGGATGAGGTCATAGAGAAAGTAAACAAATTTAAATACTTGGGAGCATATATAACAAGCAAAAATGAGGTTACGGAAGAAATAAAAAGTCGGTTAGTATTGGGCAACGCATATTTCTATTCAGTCCAAGAACTTCTATCCTCGCGATTAATATAAAGGAAATTGAAAATATACAGAACGGTTATTCAGCCGGTAATACTTTACGGTTGCGAAAGTTGGAGTACGACCCTAGAAGATGGACATAAATTACGTGTGTTATTTTCATAAGGGTTTGAGAAAATAAGGGACCAAAACGGGACGAGATGACTGGAGAGTGGAGGAGACTGCATAATAAAGAACTCCACAGACTGTACGGTTCGCCAGATGTTGTAAACATAATGAAATCACGACGACTAAGATGGTCAGGTTATGTAGCTCGGAGGGGGGATAAACGAAGATTATATTCTATCCTTGTTGAAAGGCCGGATGGAAAGAGACCATTGGGAATACCGATACATCGTTGGGAGGACAATATTAGAAGATATCTTCGAGAAGTCGGTGTTCGTGATGAAAACTGGTTGATGTTGCCCAGCAAAGAATTCAATGGCGAACGTTTGTTACTACGGCGATGAACTTGTGAGTTCCATAATCTATAGAGTTAGTTAGTTTTAGAAGCATTTTTTTGCGCAAGGGAAAATCGCAGCTATTTCAACATGTTTCATTATGGGGGACCTGTAGTCATATTTGATATATAAACTAAATTAAATTAGCCGACCGGGCAGTCGTGCGGTCTAAGGCGTTAGGCCAACGACACGAAAGTCTCGGGTTCGAGTTCCGGAAGGGGCATGGGTGTCTTTTAACTCGAACGTGACGGATAATCGTGACGGGCCGAAGTCAACAGTTACTAGACTGACTCATACAAAATAAAGTTTACGAAATAGGATGGGTAAAACTGCTGCTTTTGGTAGCAGTGAAAACAGTAACTGCTACTTTTCTATATCTATGAAAAGTAACAGTTTAGGGAAAACCTTTCTAAATGAGAGTAATTTGTTCCAAACTTAAATATCAGTGTAAAAGCACCATTTTAGACTACCTTATAATTATATCTGTAGCATGTTGTCTTTGCAGTAGAATGATTACTGTTAGGCATTGGTAGAGTAGTTGATATTATAACTGTCCGAAAACTATTTATGTAATTAACACGGATAGAGAGATTCAGTTTACTTATTCTCTTCGCGAATAATTAGTACAAATATCTTCGGCTTCTTTACCTAAAATCTAAAATTGTGACATAGCTCTATGTTGTTCTATAAAGTTCGATATTTTCATTAGAATTTAGTCCTATGTTATTAAATTGTGGTGAAAAGTGCGACCGGTGTGAAGGTACGCAGTAAAAAATAGCTGTGTTAATTCAATATAATGCGGTGTCCCAGCGAGACTACCAGTTTTTTTCGTGTTAAATCAACACAACACACGGTGTTGATTTCGGTGCTGGAAGAAAAAAAGTTACGGCTGCAGTGAGAGTTGAACATTGGTTGCTCAGTTAAAATTTGAACGTCTTACCGAATTACCTAAATCTAGGGTGACCATAATGTTTTGGTCTTAAAACGGGACATTAGTCATAATAGAATGTGTAATTGTAATTAGTCATAATAGAAACGAGCAAAACTATTAAAGGAAACCATATTCTGAAACACTAAAAATCATTATTTAAACACAGGAGAAAACACTGTAGCCTGTAAACGTTATGTCAGTTTCATTTCGACATTGCAACAGAATATATTTCGGATTATAAAGTGTCTTTATCAATTTCGATGTGCAGTTATTTGAACGAAAACTATGCACAACTGAATTATTGGCATCTTCTCCAGGGTTCTCAAAAGATTAGGTGATGTTAGAGGAACGACTCTTTCTCGACGTCTTAGTTTTCATTCTAGTGAAAAACTCACTCCATATACTCGACGCTCGATTCTTGATTTATTTGCGAAGTATAATTTTAAAAAAAAAATGTTCTTTTTGCAAATTCTCGTTAAACATATGTTTCTAAGACATGATCTGTCACTTCACTTCGCCTTATTAAAAAAATAAAAGCTTATTTAGTTTTTTAAAGCCAAAACACGTTTTAAGTTAAAGGAGAAATATACAATCAATGAGTTCAGCATAATTTTCTGCACTGTTGTTAAAATCTTTGTTATGTTGGTCTCTTTCTTCTTCTCTCTTGTCGGCGTTTTGGTCTTTAATGAAGTTGTCATGACACGATTTTATTACTTTAAAATTCCTTTTTCTTCATCAATAAAGGAGTTTGAAAACTAGATTTGGTACTAACGTCGGATAAGTCATCGTTGTATTGCCAGAATAAATTAATTTGGAGAAAACAATCAAGACTGTGTAGAATAATTCCGTGAGAAAACGGGACAAATGTCCTTTATGCTTGAAACCAACGGGACGGGTAGAAAATTTAAAAAAACAGGACTGTCCCGGTGAAAACGGGACGTATGGTCACCCTACCTAAATCGCCAAACAGAAATAACGTTAGATACAAAGAATATTTATTAAACAAAATTTGAATTAAGCGACTGCATTAGATTCAGACAGTGTAGCGGGTCAAAAATATGTAGCTGAACACTAAAAACAAACTAAGTTACTCGCACGAAATCACTTTAATAAATTTCTATTTGTCAATTGGGAACCAGCATTCCCATTAATTGAGAATGTTCCGTTTACATGAAAACAAGGATTTAAGATGACGACAGCCAAACACTTGATCACAATTACGGCTTGTTTAAGTATCGTTTACATTTTCTATAGTGCCATAGGGAAAATAACATGGTGTTCAAGAAAGGGTGACGCCCCCTCATTAGCGTGACGAATTGAACGAAATTAGTTTGCTAATCAAGTGTCACCGTAGAGAACCAGATGACTAAAGGGTGTTCCGGTAGAGTTAAAAAATATTTTTGAATTAAAATATTTTATTGTATTGTTTATATTATTGAGAAGAGAAACGTGAAAATATAACGCTTCGTTTGTAACTCAGTCGAATGTTTTATTAATGCAGATTCTCGAGATTCAATTGCTAACGACATGTTAGAAGCTAAAATCCTAACGCAGATGGTATTGTGAGATTGAACTTTCCGCAGTTTGTTTTTCCCGATGACTTTTGTTATACTATCTTAAGAATATAGATTTGAGTCGAACTGAGAAGTCGAACCTGCGTGCCTCTTGGAAGTGTACTTGTATTGATTAAGCTGCGTTGCCACGGAGAAAGAGAATGGTTTTTCCTCAGTACTAGAAGGCTAGAGGGCCTTTTGTTTGCAAAAGAAAGGTTTTTCCACAGTCCAAACAGACTATGAGAGTACATAAAATCTTTAATTGTTGTCATAGAGACCTACAGTTTTCTTTTGGCAAACTTGGAATTTTCAGACCTCCTTGCTTGCGCATGAAAATGACCAGTGAAGATGAAATCAGGACTTGTGACACTCTGTTAGGCTTCCTCATTAGGTTGGACTCTTGTATGCGAGATTTAAGTCTTTGCACGATTAATGTCTTTGGTTGCAGTACAAAGAAACGAAATAACGCGATACTAGGTTCTTCGAAATTTGAATCTCCACTGGAACATTCAATCTTTGATTTATCTCTTATAGAAATTAGACAGATAGGTTCACAACTTGCAATAATAATGTCTTTGACCAGATATAAAGCGAAGTTTCAATAATGGTTACTGTTGTTGGCCTTTGCCCGTCCCATGTTTTGACAGACTTGCTACTGCGGCGATAAATCAGACCCCTGTTAAAAAACTACATAAGCCTGTTCCGTGTGGTAACGGTCCGCTCTGCTACTGCAACGATGAACCAAGTCATTGAGGTGAAGTTTGAAGAACCTAAAACCAAAGTAGTGCCTATGCCTGTTTCCTGTTTTGACGGTTCATGTTGCTACTGTGGTGATGAACCCTTTGTTGGAACAAGTTTGAATTTAAGGAGATTGATTGCAAACTAAAATAAATGACCTAAGCCTTCGCAGGTTGTTTTACTGCTTCAATGAACCAAGTCATTGAGCTAAAGCTTGGAAAAGGTGTTGTTACTGTCACGATGAACTTACAACAGTTGACCTTAATTTTTGGTACTAACTTAAATGATTGGTGGTTTGTGTTACAGCGTACTGAAAATGGACGATGCATGTACTGTGGCGATAAACCTTTTGCATTCACGAATGGAAACTAGCAGAGTTGAATTAGATTATTACTGTCTGAATGAACCGTAAGCTCCGACTTTATAGTACAAGCTTTAAGTTTAGGTATTTATCGAAATAATTTATTCAAACTGAAATAATATAAAATACAGAACAGAACAGAATAGATGAAGGCCACGTAATTTTGCTGAGAAACAGCTGTTGGATTGAA
>JAGDQP010023104.1:4795-29597 GCA_022664845.1 Lepisma saccharinum
GTCTCTCGAATACAGCAAAGATGGCGAATAGGCTGGAACATTCCCGAAGAGCCAACACCCAAATTTGTCACAAATATTTAGGTTCCTGCAACATCTTATAGTTTTCTTACTGTTCACACATGCATTGCCTATTAATATACAACTTTTTGTACAAAATACATAAGAATACAATTATTTTACTTACCATTTTGATAGTTAGGAAGTACACCGAGTTACGTTGGTTCTCTTCCTGCACAAATTATGAAATCTGCGCATTCGACCGAAAGCTTTTATAAGCTTTATGACGTCATAGATATCCTACACGATGATTGGTTCGTTGGTCTGAAAATTACTCATGTACGTTGCATGGGTGCGGTTGACGACTAGCTCACTCGGCGGGAAAGCCTATGATTCGCTTTTTTCAAATAAGGAACATTGGCTTTGAACTGACACGTAGGATGACTCAAGATAGTTTCGTTGCCAACTGCATGAATTTATTTCTAAAACCTGTTAAATTGCTTTATTTTTCTGGACCTAACTACCGTATGTTTCAAAAATGTGTGTTTTCAACATTTGTTTAAGAATAGACTTGTGCATTATTTATCATGCATTCATAATAATACTAAAGAGAACCAAGATTCTGAAGAAAATATCTACCGGGACAATATAGATCTGTTTGAAAACATTTTATATGTGAAATTCAATAAATGCGACTTGAAGGAACACACTTTCAATTTTAACCATTTTAACAGTTTGACACCCCCTTTGGGAGAGAGTAGTTAGTAATTCTTCCTCCTTGTAATCAAGAAATCTTGGGATACAAGTGGTTCAGACTCAGAGCCCATTTTTAAATGGGTTGGGTGCCGGACGTCATATTTATCCGATGGATGGTAATAGCAAACAGCCAATAGTACAACTTGCCCAGGAACTTTCGGGTTAGAGACCAGCAGGACGAGGTTACGATTGAATTATGTATTTAGGGGGTCCAACCACCCCCATCCCCGAGATTAAAATTTGTTTCGAAAGTTAGGCAAAATACGCATTTTATGTAAGTTTCACGCTCGGACGCACCCGAAGACGTTGGACCCCGCTTCCTCGAAACAAACGTAACTCGGTTTTTATAAGCTTGTACAGTCAGTGACAAAAGTTCTTTCCCGTTGATAAAATTTGTTTTTTTGAATAACTTTAGAATTAATTTCCTCTCACTTACAGAAAATTACGATCTCTTTAATTTACTGGAATGTGTATTCAAATCAGTGTATCCATTCCCAAGTTATTTGCAAAACTAATTTTGTCAGAGGGAAAGAAATTTTGTAGCTGATTGTACAGTCATGAAGAAAGGTATTGTGAGAGCATAGCATTTAATTTTTCATTTATTGACCAGACACTTAGATATGTCTAAGTCGTGATCTGTCTGAGGGTCTACAATGACTCTCAGGCCATAGGTGTCTATCTAGTTTATAAATATAAGTTAAATAAAGAATGCTATGATCCCGAAATACCTTTTTCCGTGACTGCACTCATGTCATTAAAAGCATAAACAAACCCGTATTTAAGGATTTGTTCTGGGAATTGAATGTCAATTATTTTGCTGAATACGTTGCTGTTTTGAAGAATATTCACACTATAGGGAAGGAAGTTCAAGTAGGACTGAACGTTATATTACTATCTGTAGTCTACTGATTAAAATTCTGATCTAGAATTAAACTTGTAATTTTAAATTTAAACTATTCTAGTAGTTTCACCTACTAATTTCAACCTCCAACCAGTGGTGTCATTCATCCAATGACAATCACCCCGTTAAATGTTCTCGGGTATCCGGAACCGGGTGTTAAAATGTCTTCTTTCTGCTGAGTTACGACGGAAACGAAAGGATTTTACTATCAACACAAAAGGAAAATAAAAAGTCAAATGTTTTGGACACACCATGGTTTTGGAGGTACTAAATAACTCCTAAATGAGTCTATATCCAATTAAGTCAAATATATAGTGTTTTAATAAATAATGAAATTTAAGTACAAGGAATCAACTAGTCTCATACTCTTGAATGTTTGATTAAAATGTTGGTCTAAAAGTTAGAACGCTCATATTCATCGTGTGTGGTTGCAGCTTCAAGTCCAGTGGCGGTCTATTGAATGGAGTAGTTCGCAGACTAAATTAACAAAAATTGTAGGTACCGTACTTAAAAGCACATCATTGAATATATGATGACTTTTTTTTCAGTGATTCTGGGTAGATTTTGGATTACTTGTAACAGCTTTGCATAAGTTTTTATATTGTGCTGTTTCCATTCGGTTTTAATAGATATTATGATATTAAAGAGGTACATTTTTACTACACGAAAGATTACTCTATTCTTAATATTTTTAGAGGCCTACTATACTCCTTAAATTTAGAGTTTAGAAATGACAAGCGGTTAAGTCAATGTGATTTTAGAAAAGAGAAACAGGCCTAATAACAAGAGTACATTTCAAGGATTTAGCGAAAAAGTAGACACTACAAAATTAGGATCTCTGAAAATAGCACATCTTCCAGTATAAGGCAGAAGACCTTTTCGAATGTTTCATGAGGCAATACATTTCTTCGAAGGATATTTTTTCTTCAAGCCGGGGAGAAAAATAGGGGAAACTCCGAGGAAACTGGGGGTGAATGGTCACTGTTAATAATAATTCAATTTTATCTCAGTAATTGGTGAATTGCTCCAAGAACCAATATTTCCATAGTGGTTTTAATGGCTATTATGATAATATAGCCTTGTATTCATCTTGAATAAAGAAAAACACAGCTTTCTGACAAGGCTGAATTCTTTAATAACAAAAATAACTCAAAATGTAACAGTTTTGGAAGTATATACCACTTCCTTCCTCAGACTACACTCTACAACTCAAGTAGAGTGTACTATAGAGTAATTAGAGCTGTAGAGTGTAGTTTGAGGAAGGAAGTGGTATATACTTCCAAAACTGTTACATTTTGAGTTATTTTTGTTATTAAAGAATTTAGCCTTGTCAGAAAGCTGTGTTTTTCTTTATTCAAAGTGGTTTTAACTGTTACCGGATTATTATTATTACTATTTTATCAATTGTTATTATTTATATTAATAATATTATTGCATAGTAATAATAATAATCACGAATCTTTTATTAAATGTTTTAACACGTATCACACTCCACCTCTTGACACCAGATTGAACGTTCGGGACGGGCGTAAGCCATAGTGCTGATACCACCCATAAAATTAATTTTATCTTATCTTATTACCAGATTGAGCATCTCGTATTTCAACATAGAAAAGATGGCCAGGACCATATTAGTACATTTAAAAATATCTTTTCCAGAGATCGGTTTAGCTTTCTCTCTCTCTCTCTCTCTCTCTCTCTCTCTCTCTCTCTCTCTCTATCTATCTATCTGTCTATCTCTTTCTCTCTATCTATCTATCTATCTATCTATCCATATATATATATATATATATATCTGTCTGTCTGTCTCTATCTATCTCTCAAGTAACTTTTCTAAGTAAAGATAATCCTGGAAGGCTTCTGGACTGGACTCCAAGGATCACTGGCGTGAAAACTACTCGAATCCACACCCAGTGCCTCTTTCAGAGGGGTGACCGGGGTATTACCCCTCAGACTGAGTCAATCACTCCCGATTACATTGTTGTACTCGAATTACGCCCTCTCTTTCCTCTTTTACCCCCTCTAAAGATTGAAAATACTCCCTCAGAACACTTTTCCTGAGAGAAACACTGTCTACACAGCTTGTTCAAAGCTGATCCGACTTCAGCAACGTTTACAACTAGCCACTAGGTAAAATAATATTAATTTCTGTTCATGACATGTACTCTTGAAGATCAATATTATGGCGTCTAAATTTCTATATAATTTTCTCCTCTGTGAAGTTGACTTGGAGCACCCAGCAGTGTTATCTCCAGGATTTTCAAGTATGAAGGGTGCAGAACTGAAATTATATAAATATCGCTACAGTAAATTAAGTTTTACTTCTGAAAATAAATTACATGTTTAGGAAGGTGTAAAGGTCAAACTGGAGTGGTGTTACGTGGGGTGTGAGGGAGGTGTGAATAAATTACCGACACATAGCAATAGGGCATTCTTGATTTGAATTTAGCGTGTCATTGCTGTAGCAGTTGAACAAGAACAACCTGAATATGAGACCAGGGAGGGCTGAGTCCACTCACGGATTTTCTAATGAGAGAGCTGTGGCCCAGCCACCACTTTATCGCACGCCATGCACCTTGTATTTCTATATATTATACTATGCACTCAGTACATCTGTCGACAATTACATGCTAATATTTGGCTAATTACGGATCAATGTCTAGGATGGGATGCACTTGTTAGAAACGATATTTTGATGAGAGTTCTCCCTCCGATCGGCTTAGAATTTAATCCCTATCTGAGACATTATGTTGCTCGGTGATGCCATCCATCGAGAATGATTAGGAAGGAAGCGACCATTCAAGACCTGATTCTTGTTGCCTAAAGGACTTAAAATAAAATTCAAATTCAACATACCTTTCAGGAATTATTCTAATCGCTACTCTTAGCCAATCCATATGTATAGAGACATAAGCCATGTATTGCAAATTGTAACAACTAGAAGATGGTGGTGGTAGACTAGGGCGGCCATTTCCAAATCTATCTATATATTGAATGGCTTGGTGGAAAATAATCCCATACCACACTTTGCGAGAAAATGGGTCAGTAGTAGTAGGCCCGATAACTTGTTCAATAACAGGCTTACCTGATGGCAGTATCAGATAACCAAAAATCTGAACGAAGAGGCCAAAAGGGTCCTGCAGGGTCATTTTGCTTGCTTCCAAGGGTTGCAACCTAAACCACCAAGTATAGCAATTTGACGTCACCTGGGAAAAGAAGTGTGAGTGAAACTGCCGAAAAGATGCTTCATTTCTGTGACGCCTCAAATGATGATGATGATGATATTCTTGAAGATACTGGGATATGATCATTATTCTTAAGAAGGAGGATCTTTGAAAATAAACTCATTTCAGGTGTGCATTGCTCTCTTTTCGCCAAAAGTTTACTATTACGTAATTTTCAAGTTGTGCGAATAGGATTTTTTTTTTTTTTTAATTTCTTAATTAGAGTCATATTTCTATTGCCTATTGTACGCTTTAAGTTAACATGTGCATTGCACTTACTTGGCTAAACATGGATGGATATGTGAGTTATAGAGATATAGATATATATCTAGATAGAGATATATATATGAGAGATATAGAGACTAAGTTAAATCATAGGCATACAGGAATTCCGCCAGTATTTTGAGTTTGGAGGAGGGTGTAAATTCAACATTGGAAAGGTGTAAGTCGTGTAAGTGGAGTTTTGCACTGTTTCTATCGATGGTTGGGACACACACACACACAAATATCAAGGTGGAGGGGGGAGTCTGGCGAATTCACTTGTAGAACTGTATAGTTGATAGGATTGTATTCCTCATTTTTTTTCTTAAAGCTTTTTCATAGCACTGTATAGTTGATGCTATGTGTTTTTCTTGAAAATGAAGAACCTTAGCAATCAGAAAATCCTGGGAACAATCCCAACAACCGCCAATCCAGACAGTTTTTTTCATGGTTTTTCCCTCACTCACACCTGGCAAATACCGAGATAGTAGACCTACCTACAAACAAGGCTCTGGCCGACTTCCTTCCAACATTCTCTCTCCCCACCTTACCCCGACCTGAACCTGAGATGTCTAAAGGCCTTAAATTCAATTCAATTAACTGTATGTCGTAGTTAACACCAAATTTCCAACAGAGCGATCAATGCTTGAAGATCAGGTGGGTAAACCACTGCACTGCGTGAAATCAGGTCGACTAAGCAACACCATGTATAGTCATGTCGCCCGTCACCATTATTTCGTTATTTATTGTTATGATGATTGTGGATTCGTAGTTGGCGACACTGATTCCAAGAATATTCTTCTTTTTCTATTGCACATGGAAGAAGATTGCAGTTTCCTCTGCGTTTAATGATTTTTCTGAAATTACGAAACAACTATATAAAACTGAAAGAGTACTTACTGACTTCGCTTAACAGAATTTCACGGTCGTTTTTGTAGACGGATGGAAATTGATAGCAATGAAAACCCTAAAATGCAAGCATTGTTGAATGAACGGCATTGTGGTATGATAATGACATAACATGTAGCGAGACGGGGGTATAGTTGTAAGCAAGGGCGTCGCGATTTTCCCAAGGGCCCAATCTGCACACATACGTACTGTATATACAGGAAGATAGATTTATGCGTAGAAAAATTTAGGGTGAATTCCTGGCAGCAAAATAAGAACAATGCTCCTTTGACGAAATTCGAAACGTGCGTGTTTTCGAAACTACAGTAGGGCTTCGTACCTACGGTGCGTGTGTGTGAGACAGAGAGTTTTCATATTTTTGAAGATACTAAACAAATGACAAGCAATAATGCAATTTTGGAAAGCGACTCTAATAGTATATGTGAATGTGGATCAAATAAACAATGTCAACATCTCAGATAGCTCATTTGATAACACATTCACATGCATTATTGGGACCGCTTTTCGTAATTTCATTATTGCTTGCCATTTGTCCAGTATCTTAAAAAAATATGAAAACTCATACACTCACTCGCACTGTAGGTACGAGGAAGGCGACATTGTCACAAATGAATGACGTCATATCTCGAAAAAATAGTAACATAATCGGTGTCGCACCTAATACATCGATTTTACTCATGTTTATGATAGACGAATATTTTTGTGTCAGAAATTTGCCCTCATATTTTTCTGCACGTATTAATATATCCCTCTGTATACAGTAAAACACCTCTATCTTCGGCATCTTTCCCGCAACCGGGCAAAGCACTATTTATCTATCTTAAACACACTTTGCATCTTGGACAGCCATTTGCGCTAAAATAGACACTTACACTTCATAAATGACAGTGAGTTAAGAATTGACAAGCTGATGGAATAAGGTGTTTGGATTCTGGAACTCAGAGAACGGGGTGGACAGGGTTGTTTACTTTCCTTCCACATTTTGATTGCTTTTGTCCTCCTCAGTGGATCATTGTACTTCGTTTTTACATTTGAGTAAATTGAGTAAACACAAAATTAACAAATTGTTCTTAGAACAAAAGAAGCTTGACATCTCCTGAATAATGGTGAAGCTTGCATGGAATTGGCAGAAAAATTTCATTTTTCAAATTTCACTGCCGAATATCAATAACAGCAAAGAGGCATGGGAACAGAATTACAGTGTTCAAAGAAAACGAGAGAGTAAAACTCCTCGCAAGTAAATTAAATGATAAAGTGCTTCATTTTTTTCGTTTATGTTGTGCATAAAACATACAATGAGTGAAAGAAATTGCTGATATGGTATCTATGTTCGTTATTTTTTCGCCAGTAATAGCTAATATGTTCTTGAAAACATAGCTAATCTCATATTTTTTTAAGAAGGTAATGTCAGTCTAGGTTGTCTTCCAATTTGTTCTTTTAATTCGAGAGTTTGGAGGACATCGCAAATATTTTGAGAGTGGTTGCAGGATGAAAGCAAAACGGATAAAAACTGTTTGTTGACAATTCTTCATGCACTCACTTGTATTAAAGTATTTAGCCATGTTACAATGCAAATGGTATGGATAAGAATACTTTCCCCTTTATTTTTGATGTCCCTCTAATTTAGGCACTTTTCGATGGAATCGTAGCTGTCTTACTTAGTGGCGTTTTAATGTATATTTATTTGTTTTCGTTTCATTTTTCATTTTCCCTTCTGAGTACGCCATTGCTCAGTTTCACTTTGATCCTCTCCAACTTCCTTTTATAGTGTGAGTAAGGTTTATTAAGAAGAGAAAATTTAGTTGGAGATAAACATACTACGCAGACATGAACATCGACATGAGAATCCACCTGATAATGGTTTCTGTGGGGTTCCAGTGTTTCGTTCAGGAGGTGACCGGGGGTGTTACCCCTTTTCGAGTACGGAAAATATCCTCCAAATTGTCTCAACTGCTAGTAATATATGATACATAATCTTGACACCAGCGCACAGATGTAAAAAAAAATGGGGGTCATGATGGTTCCTAATTCACATTAAACGTTAAACCCATCATTATTTTCTATTATAGAACTTTAACAATAACATAATAGAGCCCATCCTAGATATAATATGATCTAGGGTTCCATAAATCATAGAAAACAAACACCCATCACTATTAGGAACAACATTAGGTTTAGTGATGAACGGCGAAGCCTTCGGATCCGTCCTGGGGAGGGGCCATCTTCACTGAGACTTTCCTCAGTTCAACCAGATGAAAGCCGGTAAAGTATCTGAACTGGCTCTACGTGCTTACTTGCTCATCCGTTACCGCGAAAGGGTGCTCGCCAAAGGACGTCATTACTCACTCATGTGACGAGCTAAGGTCATAGATACAAACAAAAACAAAAAACAAGCAGTTGGCATGTATGCAATAATTACAGCGCCGTACAGGCAATTTTCGTTATGATACATTAAGTTGGTTGGTTTTCCGCAGATTATTGGAATGTAATATAGAATTTTACGGACGGTTTTATCCGCTGAGTAGAGTAAATAATTTCGCTAATAAATAAAACCAATGAAAACTGTCTAACATCTCATGTTTTCCCTCCCCAGCTCCTAGATTAAAATTGCTGGGAATCTCTGAAACTAACAAATGATACAAAAGTAAATATTTTCTGTTGTCAAGAACTCAAAACAGTACTCATTAGAAGAAAGCATTTTTGTTTTTGTGTCTTCGTAAAAGAAGTTTAAGAAATTTCAAGTATCTGGTGACTGTAGTTAGGCGTACAAGAAAATGGAGAGCACTTGTGATTGATTAGGACATCCCATTATCACCCTGCTGAAGGAGGGCTGTAAAACCTTCATGAAACGGGGTGCTCTAATGGGAGCAGCTGGATTTTCCCTTCGTTAACGGTTACATCCAGTTCCCCTTTCTTAATCATCATGAACCGTCTGAAACTGACATATGTTCAACTATTTCTACTACAACTATTAAGTTTGACAAAGAATGTATCTTTTCACGATGTCACTTGTCCCACAAATAGAAGGAAAAATATGTGTACATTGCTACAAACGTAGTGCGGATTTTTCTACATACAGTATCTTAGTATCTATTGATAGGTCGATATTTCGCAATATCGAAATATCATTATCAAGAATAATTGAAAGTCGAAAATCGTTATGATAGCTGTTAACATAGCGAACTTCCTCGTAGGAGACTTGAGATCTATCTCAGTTGGAGAACTTTTTTTTTTTTTTAACACGGATATGGAGATAAATTCACTTTTAAATGAAGTTTTATTTTTGTTTATTGTTATTTTTTGCAGTGGAGAATTCGTAGTTGAAAAAACAGTACTTAAAATTAGCGAATGGCAAATGTTAGTACGAACAAATTGTGAAAGAAAACAAGAACGGATTTCGTGCACTAAAAACATAAAAGGCTGTTGCAGAATTAGTATATCGATGTGTAAAGGATTTAGAAATCCTTTGAAGAGTAAGTTTGCCTATCTGCCTATGTATTCTCAGTACATATAACATAGACACTGATTGTAGATTTGATGTTTCAGTACGTTGTGATGGTTGATACAGAATAGTCTTGTTTCCATCTTTCTCTTCCCGAACTTACAGGTAAAAACAGTTATCAATGGCCTCCTTACCTGAATACAAAATGTTATCTTCACATCAGATTTGTTTTAGAAAGTGACTCTGTGACGTGATTGATGAGAGCTTGCGAGAAGTATCTCTCTCAACTTCTGATCATATCGTTCTCATAGACTCGGGTTTGTGTGATGAAGATTTTGCTAGAAATATCTTTATACACTTTAAAGTTCCTACACTTTAATGTATTTTAGATAAAAGTATGATTTTAAAAAATGCATTTTTGATTGTATCTGAAGATTTTGATATTTCCTTCCACGATAGACAACCCAGCAAACATCGAAGTCATGCGGGTGGCGGACTGCCAGGCGTTTGTGAAGAAATAAATTTTCAAATTGGGACATCTGGGCTCTTGGATTTCAGAATTCAAAATTGTTAAGAATTGTATTGTTACCAAGCACATACAGGTTCAAATCTATTGGACAATGTGAAGCGGGTTTAAATGTGATTACAAGATTTAAAAACAGACATAAAACCTAGTGTGGTAATAAAAGGGTTTCCGCTCCTGAAATATCCCGGGTTTGCTACGTTACTAAGAAAGTGGTGCAGAAAGTTCCGTCTATTCCTCATAATCACACAACTTGGCAATAAGGTATTAAAAACAGTAAGCATAAGAATATTTCTGTGAGTACGAATAATATCAGATTAGGGGTATTATTCCACCATACTCTCAATAAACAAAAGGTGTGTGGCTACACATTTAATTGCCCCACCCGCTTCCCATGGTGCAGTCAGTAATGTCGCGGATCTTCAATCAGCAGTGGGAAGACACATTCGAGCCCCGCTGTTGGCCTGCCTGATTGAGATATTGCTCAGTTTAACCATACAAATAGCGGGATTTTACCCTAACTAGAGGCCCTGGCTGTGCCTTCAACATTCCTATCCCTAGAAGAGTGATCGCAGCGGGATGTCATCCCTCAGACTTGACGGCTAAAATAACAGAGTCAACTGTCAAATGGATTTTTTTAAATCCTTAATTGCCCTTACTTTCTTTAAATTAAATAAAAACAACTGCTTTTCTGATCTGATGAATTTCTTTCCAGTAATAAAGTCGAACCTGTTTGACACTAAAAGTGTTTACGTTGTGTTTGACAAAGCATGTCAGCTTGTAAAGATTTTCTTCTTAACAATAGTGATATCAAGAAAGTTACAAATTTCAACAATTAGTGCCACTTTCATTTTGTTTTCTTCAATTCTCAACTTGCATTAGATTTAGACGATAAATCTAATTTCTTTCTGTCGTGTTATAGTTATTAAATGAGACTAACCTCATAACCTAGAGTTTTCTTGAGTAGTTTCCATTTTCAAATTCATCCATTAGTGTATCTGTCCAAAGAAGGAGATCAGGCACCATTTAAAAAAAAAAATCGAAAAAGAAGAAAAACAAAGTGTTGAAAAGGAAAACTTTTGACAATTTCTCCTTACATCCCAAAAGAAAACAATTTCACCCGCTCCCCTCTCTCACACACACGTACGTACAGAGAATCAATTAATTTGGGTCCTCAAACAAGGTACTATCCAGAGAGTGCTAAGAAAAATTTACATTTATGTGTATAAATAAGAGGTAAAAATAATATTCCGTGATCCGTGCCCCCACCCCAATGAATAATGTAAAAACAAACAGGAGGAGCGGCGCCTTACAATGGCCGTTCTACTAGTAAGAGCGTATTACTTGTAAAAAAAAACTCTGCAGTATAAATGCGTTAATACTGTTGGCACGATTAGCCAGCTCCTGACTCTCTGACAGTATAAGTTGATAGCGATAAGAGCTGTAAAGGGAACAGAAAATAGTAAAGTTACATTTTATAATACTAAACAAAATTATAAAAAGATAAGATAAAATGAATTTTATGGGCGGTAACAGCACTAAAAACGAAATTAGCCTTTTCTAAGCCTGACTAAAGGATTGTCCAAAGTGAACAACTGAGTTCGAATTCAAAATAACGAGGCTTTTTTTTTTCTTTTTAGTTTTCTTTACATAAAGAGTAGAGCTTCTGTAGAGCAACTTATTGAAAAGTTCATAGAATAAAAAATAATCGCTGCAGTGACCTGGCATCGAATCCTGGAATCGGATTTTGAATCACGTTATCCCCCTACTCCCAAAGAAAGACTAACATTAGCCAACAACAAACTAAGGAAATCTTCATACGGATTACAGTAATATCAGCTAATAAATTGTTACTTTTAAGGGGCCTCCTTTCTCCCGCCCCCACTTTTTTTAAACGTTTTTTCAAAATATTTCAAAATCTAAGAACATTACCATTTTTTTTAGAACTTCCAAGTTACTATGAAACACAGTGAACAGCGATTTAGTGTTCTTGTCGATGATAAGTACTGAGACTTCAACTAAATAATGACGTCATATTATTTGAAAACGTATCACTAATCAATGGACAAGATTTCGAAATCGCTGTCCATTGTGTTTCATAGTAATTTGTAAGTTCTAGTGGGTTATGTTCTAACATTTTTTATAGTCCTCTTAGATTCTGAAATATTTTCGAAAATGTTTAAAAGTAGGGGTGGGTGCGAGGAGTCTGAAGAGAAAAAAAAAACAACTGAATTTTGTCCTTAATCCTAATTAATTCAGTAATTCTGCCTTTTTACAGTTACTAGTTTCTTATATCGTAATAGTTTCACACCGCTTTAGTAATTTCTCTACATTACCACCACAGGTCGAAAATCATTTAGTAGGACTTCTTTAGTGGGGAGAGAGGGAGCCTTTTGTCCTTACTTTTTAAGGACATTTTAGAGTATAAATCATAATTTTACGGATGTTTTGGCCAACTTCTGAACTAGTGATCACGCATCCATCTGTAGTTTATATTATTTTGTTTTCAATGCTGGAGTTTTAAATTTTAAATATTTTAAAAATCTATGCATTGCTGACTTGCTGTTCCACAACTACTTTCTACTGTACGTATGTAGTGAATCCTTGAAGAAGTAACAGCTTGTAGGCTGTTATGACGTGTACAGTATTGATGTAACCGATGTCCTTAAATGGACAACAAAAACCTTGCACAGCAGGTTTCAAAAGAACAGTTTTGCCTTTCTAGGTTACAGCCATTTAGTTGGTTATTTTACATAAGTGGTCGTTTCTGTAGAGGCAGAAAAGAACAAGTTGTTCTTCCCACGTACACTTGTCCGATTGAGTGCCTTTTGGAGAATGTTGGTTCGTGGTTGTGTCAAAGCAGCACTGTCATTATAGGCGTATTCTTGCATCTTGTATAATCCCTTTAAAATCATTGTATTTCCTCGTGGGACGTTGCCTGTGTCCTTTTTTATATATATATTATTATTTATTTATTTTCAAGGCGTATACTATTTGTTTTTATCACATATGTGATATGTCAGTGTATAACTGCCTTCACCCTTTCATAACTTTTTAGTTTAGTCTTCACTCACCCCACCCCACCCCCAATCATACAATGAATTCAGTATTTCGTGTCTACTGTCTCATAATTGGAAGACCGTCGGATCGTATCTCTTGAACAGTCCTTCTGAGCCACTCACTCACACTAGACAAATTTCTCAGTACACATGTTCGTAATAAGAACCTGCAGTTAGCCTATATATACTCAGTGTTCCTAAACTGTGACTTCTTAAAATGGCTGCCACCATTTTTTCGGAAGCTTTATAGAAAAAACAAAAATAGCAACTTTAGCGGATGGAAATGCCGCTACAACTTGCTCACTTTTACAGATTAACTCCTTAAATTTTAACATTCTTCCAGATCAGTTCATCAGTAACATTTTTCTGAACTCAGATTTTTTAACACTCTTGAAAACAAGCACGCATTTGATTAGAATTGTGTAACTGCCACTAATTAACTTCCAACATACACATCTATTCGTTGTCTTTTTCCTGGATAAAGGACATATCGATATAAACAGTAAGCGCTAACTGGAATTTGTAACTTAAAATTGAAATAAATATTTTGCACCTGCTGTGAATGTATGCTCGTTGAGGGTCCATGAATAAATATGTATTAAAAATATTTGGTGTGTAGTATCAGTATTTTAAAGTGCCTTTATATTGAGGTAAAATGCAAGTTTTTACATAGGGTGATTCAGACGTTCGTACCGTACTCGTCATTACTAAGAAAGTATTTGACTTTTCGAACTTTGAAATAAACTATGAAGATACAGAATTCGAATTGTACTTGGAAATCCAGTGGCATCCATTAAATATCTTTACAGGGGGCAACTTAAAAATTCTAATGGAAAATAAGGTAAATGTCCTGAACACATTTTAGAGGACTTTTTAAAAATATATTTCCTACAATTTAGCAGTTGGGATAGTTATTTTTTATAAGACCAATATAAATTACTAACTTTGTGCATCACTGAGAACTATCAGTTGGAGGTCATTGCAGAACGTATATGTATCTGACGAAATGATGAATTCGGAAAACCAGAATTGTGCAGAGAATATATGAAGGGTGTGAGGCAAAAACATGGTAACCCACAAATGTTTATTTTTTTGAGTTATTCATCACCCGATAGAAAGGAATCATACCGCGTCGTTTAATGTTGTCCGACTTCAAATTGTGCTCCAGAGATGGCAGCAATATTTACTTATGGTAAGCCTATTGTAACATTTTGGGATTTATAAGATGGTAACCAACAATTAAGATGGCTGGAAACGAGGAGCAGTATACCAGCTTGCCACTAAAAAGGAAAAGAATTTGTAAATTAAACATTTCTTACAGCGAGTTCAGTGAAAAGATTTATTCTTGAGTGACTCAGGTAGCGAATATTATGGTATAAATAATAAAACATGGTGACCCACACAGCAGCATGAAAAATAGAAATTCGTTATTTTAATTTGGTACAATTATTTTAAGCCTTTATGTATAGCTTTACGTGAAAAATCAGCTTTCAGCCAATGAAAATGACTTGTGCAGCAGTAAAAATCGAATTTCTTAAAAGTTTAACATTGTGGGTTACCATGTTCTTGCCTCACACCCTTCATATGTTTAAGTGTTTGAAATTTTTTTAACACAATTAATGTCGGATGGGTTTTCAGATTGAAGCAACTGTTAAATTCTAAATAACTATTGTGTAAAAAAAAAAATGATCAACTCTAACACTTGGGAGCTATTTCAGACAAAATCGGTCAAAATTCTAATAATCTACAGTAGCTCCCAACCAAATGTAATGTTTATCCAAAAAATTTAACATTTCAATTGTGCGTATTGTTTCAATACAGTTTTTGTCTCAGGCAGAGTTGTATTAAGAGGGGGTCTAAAGAGGCTTATACCCACGGTCTCCACTTGTTCAGATTCCCCATTTGGAGTTATAATAGACGAATTTGCTGACGTAATGTTGTTCCCATCAAAATTAGCTATTTCTATTGTCAAACTGTAGGAAATATATATATTTTTAAAAAGTCCCTTCAAAAGTTTCTTCGTTTTAAACGACAAGACGTTTTCTTAATTGTAAACGTACCTCCTTTTCCAATTTTCCATTAGAAATTTTCAGTATGTTGCTTCGTAGAGATACTTATTTCCTGGATTCCACTGGATTACCAAATATCACGATTTGTTTTACAGTATCATTTTACCATTTAAAGATACGATAATAAACACATTTTGTGACTAACCTTCCTAACCGACGAAAAAGACATTTTATGATTTACTTGGAATTCTACTATTGTAAAGGAGATATCACTCACCACTTGTAACCAGTCCTAATAATCTTTCCGTTGTATCGCATAAAGTTCACCTTTATCTCCATCGCTACGTAATCTTTTCAGAAAATTAAATTGATTAGCGTTCAGTGATACAGAAACATATTTATAAGGGAGTAACAGTTTTACGGATAACAGTTTTTCTGATAAGTGAAATGATAATATACTTCCAATAAAGGATGTATTAATATTTCTCGTTACTCTATTAATAAGTAAATTTCAAAGAACAATATAATGATGTCATCTATTCCTTCTTGTTAAACAATTTGTCAAACTGTTCCGGAAGTTACGCAACCCGGTGTTTCATAGTATGTAACATTTAAACTAAAGTTTTCTAATCTAATTTTTAAGGTCAGTTTTTCTCTATCTGCTTTTCTATTAGGCGTAACTTTCCTTAGAGGCTGAGTGAGTACATATGATTCAAAAATTCCATAAGCAAAGAATGGTAGGTAGCCTTACCAGAGGAAAAGGGGTCTGACAAACCTAAGTTTATGAACTCAAATCTGTTTCTTTCTGTCTGCTTCCTTTTAGACGCTAACATACGTTAGAAGCTGAGAGCATAAGAGAATAAAATACAAATTTTATTTTATTCACTTATTGTAGCCTTGTATGAATTAAAAGTTGTTTGTAGCCTTGTATGATAAATCAAAGTGTCTGGACCCAAATCTGATTCTCTGAGTACGGCTTTGAGTAATTTGGTTGGAAGGTACCGGTGGCTCCAAAGGTGTTCATTTTCGTCAAAACTCACTCACCGTTACATTTCGATTTCCTCACCATCACGTTTTGGATTTCATCCTCACTCTCACGTTGTAGCTCTGCCTCCACCCTCACTCGCCCTCAAGCAGTACCCTCGGAAGAGCCATACACAACAGATAGATACAACATAGGACAGAATCCTTACACAGTTGATGACAGTAAGTTGGGCAGATGAGGAGTAAGACAATTTTCCGCTCACCTCACAATTTTCAGCTTTGAATTACCATAAAATCGTGAATCATGATCAAGTTTCCCAAATCCGCTTGTGAAACCTTAGGTAGTTTCCTTGTGAGACAAAAGCAAAGAACAAAACTTGGGCAAACGGAGATGTTTAAACTAGTTTTCACGGCCCTACCCTTGCGTTGTGGGAAGTTCTACTTGACAGAACCTAAGTCCAATTTGGTGCTCAATAGAAAAAAAAAAGTAGAACCAAAAAAAAATGGAAATTTCGACTCGTGCTTATCTCATGCAAGTTAATACGCACATGTTTGAGAAAAGGGGGAGAAACTCGTCATGACGAAAATTTTACTTCGTTGCACGGATGAATAGATGATGCGGTGTATCTGTCGAGTATCGATTACGCAGGAACTGCAGTGACAGCTGGAGTCTGGGAGGAGCCAGACGAACGAACCTAGCTAGCTTACTGTATTGCGTCTATGATGCAGTAGAGACTCGGGTGTAGAGATTCGATTTGTTTGCCAAAATAAAGCACCTATTTTACACTTTTTGAACATATCTATCTTGGAAATGTCTTAATTTTATTCTGAGCAAGTATAAGTAAAGTGTACAAGAACCATGGAGGAGTTATCATAACTCTCTGAAGGTGATTCAACTTCAGTTTTGAATGCTTCTGTCCTCAATTGTTTCCCAGCATTATCCTATAAATATTTATTGCACATATTTTGTTCATATAAACTCGATCAATTTCACTAATTTTCTAAATCTAGCGTTCGGGACGGGCGTAAGCCATAGTGCTGTTACCGCCCATCAAATTCATTTTATTATTATTATTATTATCTAAATCTAGCGTCTTCAATATAGCGAGATGAATGTCAAACATTATTAATTTAAAAAGTCAAACTGCCAAATACGACTGCGCTGACTACAATAACTTCATGTTGTGAGATTCAACTTTTATTAGGCATTTACGGTTAGTCGGTGAGATAAATATTATTAACATAAAATAAACTTATTTTTGATAAAACTGTAGAAATCGCTGGTGAATGTAAAGAAAACAAAATAGATATCATAACGAGCCGAAAGCAGAATAAAGAGGGAAACAAAAACATAACTAATATTGAGATCATAGAGAAAATAGGGAAGTTTAAATCCTTGAGAGAACATATATTTTAAGAAACAAGCGGCAACAAGGCCACGGTAGAAATAAAAAGCGCCTTTCGAATCGCCAACGAGCAGAAAGGGACGAAATGGCTGGAGAATCCAGGAGATAGCATAATGAACTAACTCCACAAACACTACGATTTACCGGATAATACAAGAATAATGAAATCATGACGCCTAAGATGCTCAGCTCATGTGAGTATTCCATTTCCAAAACGACCATTGCTCACAATAATTTAAAATTTATATGTTGGCAACATTGAAATCATTTCGTTTCTTCTAACACATCAGTAAGGTTTTACAATTCCAAAACGTCTGCAACATCAATTAAATATCAAAAGGACAGAAGCAAAAAATAACAGCAAAATTGTATTTATATATTTCAACGTTCACAATCTTCTTTGGGATAAAAGCACAAACCTTGGTAGTCTGCAATGTCTACCACTGTTTCTAAGATATTCATTCACAGCTGCAAGTTTTACCTAGCTTTGTAAAATAAGAAATGTATAAAAAGTATTTTTGTCAATTTCCCAACAGTTATGGAGTTCGGACAAGGGTCGTTTTGGAAATACATTCCTCATCTAGCTCGAATGAGGATCTTGGTTGGGAAAACAAGAGGAAAGAGGTCGTTAAGAAGACCAAAACCTCATTCAGATGATAATATTAAGAGGGAGAGGTACTTGATTACGGCAGGGCTGTAAAATAAAGGATCCAATTTAACAAGGATTTCCACACATTTTTAGGAATATCATGGTTCATTCGAAAATAAAAATACTCACCAGCCCCTTCAACATATTTGGTGGCATTATGAATATACTTAAGTGAAGACCTTGCGAGCTATTTTCCTGTTTAAAAATAAGGAAAAACATAATCGAAGTTTCCATAAGAAAGTTATTATGTGGATTATTAAAATATCCTTTATTTCTAAGAAGTCAAGGAGCCTTCACATATTTACTTTTACGATATCATGTATTATGTTCAAGCGGCTATTGAGTCACTCACTATCCTTTTCGAAAGAACGTGATGAAACCACGATATTCCTAAAAATGCCCGAAATTCATGAAACTCGACGCTATTTTGCAATACAGCTCCCACTTTAAGAGTCTTCTCGATCCAAGATGGAGTCCAATAGTTAACGTTTGTTACTGAGGAGATGAACTTGTGCGCTAATTGTTTAATAAGTGCGTTAATTATTCAGCTGGCAAAGAAATGAAATTATAGACACGCTGAATTCTAAATTGTGCAAGTCTTCGAAAATAACCCAAATAAGTTCTGAAAAATTTTCTCGCAACATAGAGATTTTTAACTCAATGATGTATACGCACTGAATTGAATTGCACTGCAGATAACATTCTTTGACATCATGCCAGCAACAGCAACACATGGTTAGCTGAGACAAAGATGTTCTCTGGCATAGACGTAGTGCATTGACCGAGACCGACCGTCTCCCTTCAGGATTTTCACTTCCCTCCCATTCCAACCAGTCCACTGCCACCACAGTCCTTTTTTCCCGCGCTTACAGCAACCGCAACGCACTGGAAAACTCTCTCACGTACTTCACCCATTGTGCGACAATTTACAACGTTGCCACATGTAATGATCATATCTAACTAGGTTTTCCTCGTATTGAAAATAAATAAAATGTTTCTTTAAAGGGCAATAAATAATTATTCTTTCTACACTGCAGCCAGAAGGTACGTCTAGTGATCTAGTGAAATAGTCTTCCATCCATATTTACAATAAAAATATATCAAGAGTTGTTTGGGGGGGAGGGGTATTTCGGTTTCATAGTTTCGTTTGAGAGTGAAGATATCGTAGTAACGGCGCCAGCAGACATAGGAGCTTATGGAACTCCTAATCAAAGTCAATGTTAGTTATTTAGGAAGATTTGGAGGTCCAGTGTATTTGGGAGTTAAGTTATTCTGGTGACGGCGCCAGCAGATATGAGTGAACTTCACGCAGTCCCTCACCAATGGAATTTGTTTATTATTTAACAGTGCTCCACATTTATCTCATGCTTTTGCACTGACTTTTAGGGGGTGCGTATCCTGACTGAGTTTTTATCTCAGTCACACCAAGCAAATGCCGGGATTGTATCTAAAATACTCTCCAACATCCTTTCTCAGCCTGAGCCTCAGATGTCCAAAGCACATAAAAGAAATTCAAATCTCTGTCTAGGCTATCACTCAATTTTTTCCCTCTTGCGTGCATTCTTAATATGCAATTCTTACTTATAACTGGAGGAAGAATGTAGATCCCTCCGCAGCTTTAGATTTGAGCTATTGAAAAAAAAAAAAAAAACGTTCGACCACGAATTCCACTTTTCTTTTCTTTTATACTCTTTATTTGTTCAGAGTAATATATTACGATGGAAGAATACGTTTAGTATAGTATTGTTTCTTGTCAGTTTATATAGTACATTGCTTGTTCACTTGCATGTTTCCATTTTATTTATACTTGTCATACATTAGAACATATATAATAAATTTGTGTTTTCTGATATAATTGCTCATCATTCGAGTTTATTACATGCCGTCATATTGCTATACACACAGTCATTAAGATTCGCAGCAGTTTCCATAACCAAAGTAATAACGTAATATTGAAGTAGAGACCACCACCGTTGGCCTAGTCGTTAGCGTGTCAGAGTACGGATATTGAGGGGTCCCGGGTAGGGTTGCCAACTATGGGAAATAGAATTACCGGCACAGCAAACTAGCTATGAGGGGTTGCATAAACCACAGGGGATAGAAATAGACTCATAAAAGCACAGAAGAGTAGAAGTCAAACTTCTTGTGCAGAAAAAAAGACGTAATCGAAAACCAGGATTGGTGAACAATACCTAAAACACCACTTCCCACTATAAAATATAAATATTGTAAACTAGAATACCTCAACTTGAATAGCTCAAAACTTGACGCAACTAATTAATATGATGTATTTTCCCAGAGAAAATATAATATCAAGTAAACCACAATAACAGCAACTCAAAGAAAATAATTAGAGCCATATAATGTAGGCCTACCTAAAAAAAATTATTCCCAGAAAATTTAATAAAAATGGGAGGAATACTTAACAAAATTGTGCAGAGGGATAGCAAAGAAATTAATCCGCTTCTTTTTCTCAAACAGGACAAATAAAAATAAAACATCCAACAGACCGGGAAAACTCGAATTCCACATCTGACGATCGTTTCTGGCAGATATTATCATAGTTCATAAATAAAATAGCGGTCATATGTTAGGTCGGTGAGACTTCTGTACCGGCTACAGACTTTAATCACAAAATTGGTACAATTTCTAGCCCTACCGGTGAAATACCGGCTCATCATCCCTACACCTGAATAATAATAAAAAAGGGAAATTAATAAGTTTTTACGAAAGAAGTTAAGAAATGTTTAATGCGCTATCCTTCTCCAGCATAGTATTTCAGTTCTGGCAGTTATATAAAAGCACTCTCTGTAGGGTAATATTTTATATCACGTGCTGTTGTTCTAGATGTAAATTTAAAAAAGGTACTATACGCTAAACAAAGTACATTAACTGGATGTCGTTAGTAAGCGGTAATAGAATAAATGATAAAATTAAGGGAAGCCTTGAAAATAAAGGTTGACTCCGAGATGTTAGTTTTTTCTATAGGTAGCCGCAAAATCTCTATGAAAGCCACGCGTAAGACGGTCAACTAATGTTCAGAAAATTACCGGTCGCAATAGTGCCGGTGAAAGCTTGGTACCGGTCACCGGCCCAATAGAAGAAAATACTAAAATTTCCGGCCATACCGGTAGAATACCGGCTGGTTGGCAACCCTAGTCCTGGGTTCGATTCCCAAGGCGTGTGAGTCTGGAACGGTGCCCACTCAGCATCGTGATGCAATTGGGGAGCTGCTATTAATAAAATATAGTGGCGAACACAGTGAGAGCTTAGGCTCTCCGAACATGTTTGGTCAGCGTGGGAGCAGTAGACCAACTCCTCTTCCGGGGAGAGGCCTCATCCAATAATGGATTGAATATGGCTGTGATTTATTTTATTTATTTATCATTGAAGTAGAATGTGGAAATATTCACATATATTATTTATTTATTTCCGTCTTATTTATTATGGCGGATTTAAGGTCACAAAACCTTTTCTTCCACTCAACCATTAGGTACAGATAGGGGTACACAAAATAAAACAATTTCTACTGCTATTGTTTTTAATCTATTGATTTATCTTTTGTGAGAGTTGTTGGAGATCGTCTCTCAGCATTCTGTTCCCTACTTTGCTTATTCCTAAGCTGGGGAAATTACCACTAACTACTCCCGGAAGATCCTCAACAAAAAAGATGATTGTGCTAAACTCTATTTCCTTGGCTCTATATGCGATTTATCATCGGAAGTGATAAGTGCTGGTGATCGGTACCGGAGACTTTATTCCGTGAATCTTCCTTCCTAGGTTCGTTCCTGTTCGGTTCCTCTGTTTTACTTTCTCATTAAGTCATCATAACTCAGAACGCAAGACTGTTCTCCTTTTTTCTTATTAATTTTCTTTCATAGTCTTATTTCATTATTATTGCAATATACATTATTATCTATGGAATTTCAGATCAAAGGCAATACCATTAACCTCTGGAAGGATTTGCGAGTTCATTGGTTTCGATTAGGACTGAACGCTAATCTGGTGAATGGTTCGGGATTCGAATCTGATCAGTACGGGATTCCGAATCGCAAATCGAAATACATTTGTAGATTCCCGGAAATCTACCTGGCCTGGTTAATTGTTAATTCCTTCCCAGCCACCTCCCAGGCTCCCACGTTTATTCTGCCTGCCGACGTCTGTGTTAATCAATACGACTGAGAAGCACACACACACACACACATGAAAAATGTATAGCACTGTACGAGGGTCGTTCAATAAGTTAAGCAAAGCACTTTAGTTCTACAAACATCTATATAGGTATGTATGTATGATAACCTGTCATCCCCGCCACATATAACCTCCATCAGCGATTGGTGGTCTGTACGAAATCTACATTTTGGAAGAACAGTGTTCGGTGATAAGACTTCTAGTGTCTGAGGGAACAAAACCATTTCAAATATACGCTCGGATGCTCAAGCAACACGGAAGACGTTGTATGAATCGTTCGAACTTTTACGAGTAGGTTCGTCAGTTCAAAAGTGAACGAACAATTGTTTCCGATTTGAAGCGTGTGGGATCACAAATTGATATTTCGCCTGCAAATTGTTGCTAACGACCATTCGAGATGTCAAAGGCCCATTTTATTCCGATTTTTTCAAGAACAGTTCACTATTCGAGTGGGACAAATGCAGTGGTTTCGCCACGATCAACCGCGCCTTCTAACAAAACCTATGTTTTCACCGCGCGGTTTGACACGTACATTTAAAAGCATGGTTTTTGTTAGAATGTGCGGTTTGCTTGAGGTAATACCACCGCGTTACGCTCGGGTAGACTGAACCTTAAGTCTTCAATCCAGGAAAAACGACGTAATTTACATGGGAAAAAAATCTCCTTCCCCATAACAATGCTTGCCCACATTTAACAGTTGAGACAATTAAGAAATTGGGTTGACAGGCTCTGCTGCATCCTGTCAGATCTCGGTCCCTAATATTTCTTTGTATTTGGAACTCTTAAGGCGTCAAGTTTCATATCAAAGAGGAAGTGAACACAAACATGCAAAACTGGTTCCAACATTAGGTCAAAGAATTCTTTGCTGCCGGGATAAAGAAACTAGAAGAGCGATGGGACAAATGTATTACTGTAGCAGAGGATTATGTCGAATAATAAGTATATGGTGAGATTCACGTGATAAACCATGTTGGCACTATAACCATTTGTCTCCTTATTTCTTGAACAGCCCTCGTACCATCAAAATCTCTGGATTACAGGACAATAATGTTTGTCGGTAAGATTTTCTAGTCCTGTGCATCAAGCATATCGAAACAACTAAAGTATATTATAATTTTGTAAATTGTGAACACAAATAATTTATTGATGCGAGCAGTAGGAAGCGTCTGTTAAGAACACATTAACTTTATAACCCGCTACAGAAACAACTGGAGTGAATAATTTTTTCATTAGAGCGCATAATTCCTACCATGTGTGACCGAATGTAACTTCATTATTTTCCCAGTTACCTGAAATGTTTCCGTGTCTCATGTTAGCCATTAATTAGTATTTTTACGAATGATAAAAGGGTACATCAACCTTTCTTCTTCTTCTTCTTCTTCACCACCATTATCATCATCATAATAATCATATTATTATTATATAGCAATGGGCATAGATCACGGCGGCCATATTGGTAAGTTCTTTCTGTTGATTTATGAGGGATGTTACTCGTTTTATGCTCTTCTCGGGGATGAAGCTTTTATTTGGCTCTTTTTCAATAGCACATGTCCGTCCATCTGTACAAGACTAGTCGACTGACTGTCTGTCCGCCTGAACCAAAGTGTAGAAATATGGAGAAAACTGATTCCATATTTGGGTTCAGAGATCTGATATATCAGGTCATTTCTACATCTCATACGGCTACAACCTTCTTTTATGGCATGTTTACATTTATGCATTCAGGATATTACGTACACTGAGAAACTGACTTCAGATTTGGATTTAGAGATTCTAATTTGCCTTGCCGCTTTCAGTTTGGTGAGCCTATGAGCCTTAAGTTTGTTTTACCTATTTTATCTTTGTGGTTATCTATATACTGGTTGAGTTGTGCAAATACAGAGTTCCTCAAATATATATGAGCATTTAATCATGTATAATCAACAGATAACTACACAAAACACAATATTTCCACTGGAAATCTATTATCAGCTATGAAATAATGAAATTTTTATGAAATAGAATATGTCAAATTAAACAAAAGGAAGAATTAGGTGAAAGCGGATGTGAAAAATTCATCTTCTGAAATATATAAGACGAATTAGACAATTTCCATGTATAAATCAATGGGAGGGGAATACAGAGATTCCACCAAACCCCCCCCTGTGGGGGGTGTTTACCCCAAAGTCTCGACCAAACTTTAAAATTGTTGGTGTGAAAAATCGATAGAAACCGTAAGAAAACTTCACTTACACCCTCCCAGAAAAACTAAAAATCCTGGCGGAGACCCAGGGGTCATACTAAGACGGCGAAGGTTGACTGTACAGAAAACAGTAAGAATATCATAAAACTGAGAGAGCACGTCCGTCGGCGAGCTTATTCCGAAGAAAGTAATAAGAAAGATAGGTTTTCCGGGTGGAACTGAGAAAAACTTTGGAAAGTATGAATCAGTGAGGATGACTGGCAATGGGACAGAAACTTGTGTGACTTCTCACTGTTGACCCGAAATCCG
>JAGDQP010023105.1:0-22573 GCA_022664845.1 Lepisma saccharinum
ATTTTCCTTTCTGATCATCTTCTCTTAAGTTTCCATCACCTACTGAAATGTTGATCTATCATCATCATCCTTTCGGCCTGAGCCAAAGATAGCTAACCGCCTTAAACTGAAAGCAAATTCAGACTGAATCTTTTTTATAATACGCAATTCAGTAAACGTGTAAATATGTCCATCGTCAAAGAATGCTGGGCACGGCAGGTGTCTTGACCTTTCCGTGTATGTTACAACAACATTTTCTCGTTTTTACTTGATGTTACTTTCCCCTCATTTAATGTGAGGTCAGTATGTTCTTCAAGACAGTTTCAGCTTGGTGAGCTCATTTACGTGAAATTAATAAATACGCCATATCCTAGCTAGCTTAAAACATCTGCATACACTTAACAATATGAACAGACATATGCTTACCTATAAACTATGCGTAGTAACTAAATTATATTAGTTCGAAGCTATCAAATCTTTCCTTTTGCATTAATATCTTGAATTCGTGCAGTGTAAAGAACAACACAACATTCAAAACAAATCTTCAATGGCAGTTGCGCCCCCTGGCTATAATAGGCATTTTGAAAACAAAAGAGTGATGAACAGCGGCGTCCCAACACACACACAAACACAGCACTTTCGCAAATTTATCCAAGCACTTTTCATTCGAACTTTGATTATTTGCTTCGTCATACCCTTCGTATAGTTATAATTAATTAAATAATAATAAGGTCGATTGAATTTATAGAAAAATAGACAATCCCGCACGACTTTCCAGGGGACATCCAGAGGATCTCCATATGAGATGAACTGTTCGTATTGCCTAAAGAGTTATCCCACGAACGTCCTTAGAACATCGCTATGGGAGCTTGAGAAATCTGACATTAATGGGATCTAAATGGGACGTCCCGGGGATGTACTCTGCTATGTGGGTTCAAAGCTTTAGGGAGGTTGACTGAAGCGGTAAGGGTAGGAGAAATGGGAATGGCAGGGAAGTTTTCCTATGCAACAGGAAAGGAAAGTTCCACGACTGAAACGCGCGGGCAAGGCATCAAAACGTCGTGTTCCGAAGCACATTTCTGGAATGCTGAAAATGAGAGTTACTCTAAATTGTTATACCAGAAGGAGTTCAGCTGATTATCACCATAGTTTCCCAATAGAAAAATCTACGAAGACGATAGAATGTTTCCCCATCAGATGGACATTCTTCGAAGGTGCCGAATGGGCACATCCGGTAATCGAACTAAGTGCACATACGGTGGAAATCATGATAATCGTTCTTAAGAGTTTTCTCTAATAACGAATCATGTCCCTACTTTCTAAAGCTGAAAAAGAAAATCTCTATTTTCCTAATGAGATTGAAATAAGATGCGAATTTACCAATTAAATGAAAGGACGATGAAAACAGTAATTAGCTTTGTGTGAAACTTAGTAAAACAAAAAGAAAATCTAAATGTACACAGAAGTTTCATAAGGATGATGTTCCTCCACAATTTTAACAGTTACTAACTTTGTTTGACTAATATTAAATTCGATATTTCAATCATGGGATATGAAGACATGAATTACATGGAGAAAAGAAACGACAGTTTTGAGCATTCCACTTATCTTAGCCATTACAACGTTCTCTTATAATAATTAGTTCCCTTACAACAAACAACCCTTCCTTTCCAACAAACAATCCTTCATTTACAACAAACAATCCTTCCCGTACAACAACGAATTCTTCACAGATGTCTTACAGATAAGAATATAGAAATACTTGAGGAAAACTTGTATCATCAATGTCAAAACGTGTAAGCTAAGTGATTAATGCAAACAAGGGAATATTACAGACAAGGAGTTAAGTAAACAGTGATGTGAATTACTCTATACAAACATGTTTGAAAGCAGGAGTGACTAAATTAATGTGTATTCTTGAGATATTCTTGAGAAGCTCATATGATTTCACTGTAAGTCGATCACTTAGGACTTCGTTTTTCAGAGTTGTATCACTTATGTGAAATGTTGTTGGCCATCAATATATGATGCATTCATTAACAGCATTTACCCCAAAGTTGTAGTAAATTTAAGCCGCAAATCATACAGAATCTTCCAATATGAATTTATATGGAGAAATTACACAGTTGTGAGTTCAACGCTCCATCCAAACACCAACATGTGCATGGCAATGCCAAATCTACTACCAGTGTGGTAAACAAAGTGTATAGTGGTTTGTAGTAGAGATGTTCCGAATTCCTGGATGCAAACAAGGATTCCGGAATCGGGATTCCGAAATTTCGAAAATCGGAATTCCAGAATCGTAAGCAGATTCCGAAATTGACTTCGCACTTCAGAACACCCCTAGTCTGTAGCAACATTATGGGGCATAACATGTAATGTTTTCGGATGTTTTGAGAAGTTTATAACACTGCTAGTTAAAACTGAACATTTCGATTGTCCCTAACCATAATGTTAGTTTGTCTCGAGAAGTCAACTCCTCGTCTCGTAGAATGGTTATTTGTATGTGCTAAATAGTTGCAACTCATTATACTTCTGCATATGCTATTCACTCCATATGATATAAAGAAGATACTGTGTAAACTGTTGGTTTCATTAGGAACATTTGAACGCATGAAAGGACATAGTTAATCAATGAAAATTGTTTCCAACAGCGTTATTACATTTGTATCAACATGTTGCAAGAGTGTATGCTAAATATTAATAAATTCCGTCTGAGGAAACGAATAGTCTTCAACCGTCGGATTGATAGCTGTATCATACCAGTCTTACCAGCAAGATGTATGAGATGTTAAAAATGTGGTTATTTGCACATGTATCTTTCGGTGAGTAAGCTGAATGAAGATCATCAAGACAAATTTTGTAATTTCGTTCACGATGTATCCAGATACGTGCGAAAAGGCTTCACAATGAAACAGCATGGCGTCTTTCTATTGACTGATTCTGGCTGCTTTTCTGCCAAGTTTATCTTGTTTGTTGGAGGACGTTACAGTATCGTTCCGTTGCTATAGTTTTACCAGATATTAATAATGAATAATGATAACTCTAACACCTGAACATCATACCGTGAAGAGCTGGGTTTACCGTTTTATTAGTGTCCAGAGCTGGATTTACCGTTTTCCTAAGAACATAATTTACGTCCAATCACTGAAACTATGATTAACTTATGCGACCAACAACTCCTTAGATAACAGATAGCGCCCAAACGTGCAGGGGCTTCTTTCTATGTTTGGCTTTGCAAGTTCACAAGAAGTTTGGAAATGCAATTTTGCAAACTTTCAAGTTGGCAGAGGACAAAGTTGCTACAAGCCTTTCAAGCCAAACTTGCTACAAACCTGTCTTTAGTGGGACTGGGGCCTAGAATCATAAGTTTTGTTTGTTGTCTGTCATTCTACCCACTCCTCTATCACGCCAATCTTGATTGTCTTCGATTGTACTAGTCCTATTATGTTACGAAGAGAAGTTTTTGAAGTAAATGCATGCATATCGATTGAAATTCAAAATTGGGAAAGCTTATTGATCCTGTTTTAGAGCTATGAAACTTGTTTCGTTGATTTTTCACAAGTGAGCCTCCTCTGGAAAATCATAAGGAGGTGTATACTTTACTGTTCGAGTCGATGCCACATTGTGCTTTTGGTCTTTGTATTGCGTATAATGAAATACAATAATAATTATCAAACTTGAACTGTTTAACTTATATTCGGGAAATGTGTACATTTTTGAAAATTGTGTAAAATGTTGAAAATACAAAAGGAAGGAATGAAGAACAAATCTTTATAAGTACTAACAAAAAGAAGTTGTTAAAAAAAATAATAAAAAAGAAGAGTTTTTATGGAACCCCGTCGTTCCAGTATCCAACAGGAAAATCACGGTAAGGAAAACGCAATGCTCGCCCAAAATTGGTATAAACTAGCGTGCTATCAGAGAAATAGGCAGCCAGTTTGTTTAAGAAATGGTATCGACCCGAACAGTAAAGTGCACATCATTATGATTCTCCTGAGGTGACTTGCTTGTGAAAAATCAACGAATCGGCCTTCTTCATAGCTCTAAGACAGGATTAGTTTTGGATTGAAACCTATATTCATGTATTTATTTCAGAAACTGTCATCCTAACATAAAAGGACTAGTAATATGTACTTCAATCAGAAGAAGCGTGTAGTGACGGACAACAAATCTGAGGATTCTGGCTTCGAACTCCACTTCAGATAATAGAAATCTTTTTCCGCCACAGGCTCGATGCTGGTATATTAATGTTTTTTAAAAGTTTGTAGCAATGCAATTTGACCTGAAAACTTTGTAGCAAGTTTGAGGACGTGCGAAGTTTGTAGCAAATTTGTCACTTGTCACCTAGTAACTTCACTGCAAGATTGTGGAAAGTTTGCAGCCTTGCAATGCCAAATTTGATGTAAACTTGCTACAAATTCCCTGTGCTATCTGGGTCCTTACTACGCACAATGATCTTCAGAATGACATCTCATATGTTTCAGTAAAATTAACAAGAGCACACGTGAAGATTGCAGCCACGCCTTTTGTTTTACTTCGATTGCTAGCTGCCTGAACTCACATGACATTCAAGTTCTGTGCAACCTTGTACCGATCGAACTGGAATTAATTCAAGGATACCCATGGAATCACTTATATTAACGAAAACAGAATCACGACCATGGGCTAAATTTTGGATACTTTCCAAGCAGCACAACGATAACGAGCTTATATTCGGCCTATACTAAGAAAATAACGCAGATACCGATCATGGTTGACCGTTTTGACTAAACACCGACGTGGTCTGATATTTCGTCATCAAAGCTATTCCTGAAACATTTGAAACGTGTTGCACTTCATCCAGAAAACGTGCAAACATTTGGCAGATTAAATTATTAAGTTTAGAGAAATACGAGGAGCATTCAGAAAGTAATGCATCCAAGTCCACTACTTTGCCAATAGTACTGAAAACATTATGAACTGTTTATCATTAATGCACTGATTTTTAAGCTATAGAATGTTACTGGTTTCACCTTCCTATCTCTTCTCGTTCCAGAGTGATGTAGCAATTCATGGCATCCAGTGGTGACGTCCGGGAAACAGAGGGCAGTCATTGAATTTCTGACTGCGGAAGGTTGTGCGCCCAGCAACATTCATAGCCGTATGACTGCAGTTTACGGGGATGCCTGTGTTAATGTCAGCACTGTGAGGAGGTGGGCAAGGACTGTGAAAGACCAAAATCCAGCCGCATCAAATCTCCATGATCAGCACCGAAGTGGACGGCCCGCAACGACCTATGATGACGATCATCAACATCAGGTGGACGAGTTGGTTCGTGGTAATCGCAGGATCAAACAACACGAGATCGCAACAACGCTCATCATTTCCATTGGTTCAGTGAACCACATCATTAAGGACCGGCTGCGTTACAAGAAGATGTGCGCTCGTTGGATACCACGGCAACTGACTCCTGGCATGAAAGAGTCGAGGAAGAGAATCTGTGAGCAGCTGCTTCTGCGATATAAACAGGAAGGTGACGATTTTCTTTGCAGAATTGTTACTGGCGGCGAATCGTGGACACACCATTACGACCCGGAAACGAATCGTCAGTCGATGGAATACCGCCACACGTCCTATCCTCCGCCAAAAAGTTCAAAGTTGTCCCATATGCTGGCAAAATGTTGTTAGCCCTCTTTTGGGATTGGGATGGGGTCGTGCATACTGACTTTCTGCGAAACGGTCAGACAGTAAACTCAGATCGCTACGTTGACACCCAAAAGCGACAGCGGGCCAGATTGCAACGCACTCCCAAAGATAAACAAGCCACATTCTGCCTCATCCTACCTAAAGTCGGGATCTTGGGCCCTGCGAATTTTGGGTCTTCTCCAAACTTAAGGATCACCTTTAAGGCCATCGCTACAGTTTTGACGAGGAGGTGGAAGCAGCAGTTCGGCAATGGTGTCGCCAGCAACCCCCACAATTCTTCGCCGACGGCATGAAATACCTTGTTTCGCGTTGGCGCAAGTGTGTTGCCCGTAATGGCAACTGCGTTAAAATATGATGCCACCATTTGTAGCTGACATTGCAAGCTTTCCACGGACATTTGTATCGGTGCTATCTGTCAAACAAAAATAAAGATATCACCTTTTGAGGCATAACTTTCTGAATTACCCTCGTATTACTGTTTGAAGATGTCTTTGCCCTTTCCGATCGGGCACTGACCAATATCGTTCCGAAGAGCGTCGGCGTGTTCCAGAATGTCTGAGTAATCAATAAAGTGACAGGTATTATACAAAATTTCTACATGCTTTCTGCTTAAAGTCATTCTGTAATGAAAAGACTATCAATGCTACCATATTCCATGTCTGAGTTAATGAAATGCATAATGACGTATTATTCTTCACGGATGGATCCGTGGTAGAACGGATAAGATAAGGGACAACAGATCAAAAGATTGCAGGTTCGAATCTGATGGCAAACAAATGACAAAATTTTCAAGTATAAATCAATACGAGGAAGTAAGACGTGTAATAGAGGATATAAACAGGGGCATGTTTTTTTCAAAAACTACTGTAAAATATACGTAATTCAGTTTATTAAAACAGTAAATTCCTCTTAGCGATCCATATCGTTACCGATCGGCAAAAGGGTTTGCATTTGGATGGATAACAATATCGTTCGAAATCGCAAATCGTTACTGATATCGACCTATACTGATGTGCTACTGGGGTGTATTAACTGGGTGGTATTTTTTTATTAACGACTTACGGCCAGCGCTTCTGAAAGGTCTCTTCAAATTGTGTCATCTATTATTTATTTAATATATTTAATTATACTAGCGAGATTAAGACTATTAGGCTCTTTCTTGCATCTAACTAGTATTAACTGTTAATTAACACACATTTTACAAGGTACATTTACTAACTGATGAGACACTAAAAATTTACGATAGACATTAACATAATTAAAGTGATCAATAAAAAAGAAAAGGAAAATAGACCAATAACATATTGCATGGAAACAAAGAGTTCACACACATGCAAACATAAAAACACACATCATACATATAGATGGAATAAGGTCAAATCTCGATAAAATTGTGTATGATAAAGTATTAGATGCCACCTGTGTAGATATATCATGTGTTGAAATCAAAATTTCCTCTACATATTTTACATATCCTGTTTTGGAAATGGGCGGTTTGTCATATTAGTTGTGTAAGTCCAAAATAGCAATTTTACAGGAGAGCAAGTTTAATATTTGGATCAGTGTATAAAATCGTCCTGTCCTTTTTGTCAGAAAATTATTTCATGAATGTATACTTTGGAATGTAAACGTCCATTCAATAAGAATCCCCCACCCCAAACAAAAATTAAAGGAAAAATAAAACTAAATAGCACTTTTGCCTACTATAACAATAATAATTGGTTGAGATACGGGACGTGGAGTAATATGTTACAATATTGCAAGGAAATGCTGTTTATTATGCATGAACAGTGTGTCAAAGAACTAACTAACTAACTGTATCGCCTACCGAACTCGCAAAATCATCGCCACATTAACAAACGCTATCCATAGGATTCTATTCTTAGCAAGATCAAGCCAGTTTTCATCACAAACGCCAATTTCTCGAAGATCCCTTCTAATATTGTCCTCCCAACGTTGTATCGGTCTTCCCAACTACATCTTCCATCCACCTTTCCAACCAAGATGGAATATAGTCTTCGTTTTTCTCCCATCCGAGCTACATGGCCTGCCCATCTTATTGGTCGCGATGTATTTATTCTTACAACATCGGGTGAGTCGTAAAGTCCATGAAGTTCTTCATTATACAGTCTCCTCCGTTCTTCTGTCATCTCATCCCGTTCTGGCCCGTATATTTTTCTCAAAACCTTATTTTCAAACACTTATGCTAATCAGCTGGGATCGTACTCCAACTTTCGCAACCGTAACGTATTATAGGCAGAATAACCGTTCTGCATATTTTCTGTTTCAACTTCCCCGATACGAATCGCGATGTTAGGACTTAGGAGTTTCTGTACTGAATAGAAACATGCGTTGCCCGATGCCAACCGAAGTTTTATTTCTTCCGTTACCTCGTTCTTGCTTACTACGTATGCTTCTAAGTATACATATATATATTTTTACTTTCTCTATGATCTTATTCTTAATTATTATTTATCTATGCTGTGTTTCTTCTCGTTATCTTGTATTTTGTTTTCTCTACTTTCACCTGTAGACCAATCTTATCCCAAGCTTCTACTATAATTCGCTGTTACTTTGTAGCACATTTATATCGTCCCCTATTAAATCCACATCATACATGTATACGAACAATTGGTTTAAGCCATACAGTGTTAGCCTCTTTTCGTCTTCTTATATTTTAGAATAAAATTTCTAATGCAATGTTAAACAGTATTGGTGATAAGGCATCTGCTTGATTCAAGAACGAAAAGCAAAAATAAAAGGAGAACAAAATGAACTTGGGAAGAAGGTAAAACAAACACACACACACACACACACAGAAAATGCGGGAACTTTCTTTCCTGTAAGAATTCTGTTCAAACTCGTGCGAATTAATTACATGTACTGCAAAACAACTGGATTGTTTGTCGTTTTTTTTATTGTCAATTTTGCTTCATCTGGTGTTAATTAGTTTTGTTTTATAGATTGTTTCAGTCCCGAAACAAATAACACTCTATCTTTTTTCTGGGTTCTCTTCACCTTTCTCTGTTCTCCTTCACCCACACGTTTATTAAGTTCTTTATACACTGCATTCCATTTCATTGTTGGACTATTAACGCTTAAATTTTCATTCAACCATGACAGTAATAATGAAATATGTTACGTACACTTTCATTATCAAAGTAACAATATGTGCATGTATGCTAAAGCACTCCTAATACAATTCACTCATGTGTCGGACACATACACATGCAAATACACACACTCTAAACAGAAATAAGCTTTGACACACATAATTCTTTGTCTTATGTCGATACATGTTTCATTGCGATAAAATTAGATTATGCTGCATAGCGTATGTTGCATGACCATCTGAAACTATAATTGGTGGCGTCAGGTACATAGCCCCCACGATCCAGTGGTTACGACTGGTGACTTCGGATAAGCACTAGGTAGGCGGAGGATATTCGATCCCAGCTTGTGTTGGCCATCCTGGTTAAGGTTTTACATTACACAATACAGGAATAAGAACAAAAGCCGATGTACTGTTACACGGCGTGGTTGCGTGTGTCAGAATGGTGGACATTGGGCAAACACCACTCGATCACCAAACAGATTGGGTATTCCGTTCAGTGGAATAATATGAAACGCATTTTGTGGGCAAACTACTGAACTGTTACTCACACCACTTGGGGACTTTATAGACCTAGGGACCTAGTGTTGGAAAATAGTGTTAGTACATTTTCGGATTTTTGGGACTTACACCACTTGTATGCCAAACCGCCCATATCTTAATATGTCGTTTCACTCCTCGTGTTATAGCTTGAGCTCACTCTGCATGAATTACTAGTTTCAAATTAACGAACATTTAAAATATTAATATTTGTACCAGTTTCTTAACGACACTATACAATAATGAAAACTGACATCAAGAAAACTTTATAAAAAATAAATGCATTGCTAGACTGAACGTTCTAATGATTCATACAAAGAATGTACTCACTTTTACGGCAGAATGTTTCATATATGCCAATACTGGAGAAACTTTCGTTGATGTCGATGTGACACATTGCACAGTCTGTTGGTTTTGCTCTTGTAGTGGTGGTTGTTCTTTTGTTTCCTCAACATTCTGAAAAACATCATTATATGCAACACTCATTGGTGTGAAGAACTTTAACGAAGAATAATGTTTCTTTTGCACATTTCTAGATTTTATATCTAAATGTATCTCAATATTACCATGAGGTCTATGATATTACTTGTTTTATAAAATACTATGTTCATTTCGCTCAATTATTTGCCGACTATGACCAATATGTTATGCTTTTCCTTAACCTTATCACTACCGAGAAATTTTGTTTAAATTTGTTTACCTCTATATCTCGAATTCCTTTATATATAAAATTTTAGTCATTCCCCTTCACATTCCCTACTATGAAGCAAAACCCTCGATAAATCGATTTTTGTTTTGTTTTGTTTACTGGATGTGTCGTTCAACTTCTATAACACAAAACTCTTTGGCTACAGAACCTCTACAAGTCGAAGTGACAGTATAAATACTTCTATAAGTCAAAATTTTAGTCGGGTAAACTTTGTTGGGAGTTGAACGATCTGAGTTTCTTCATTGACAACAGTCGTCACCGCATTATCATTTTTGTATAACACTATCCAACGGTTCGAACGGGTGTGAGGCGTCAGCTGCTGTCGCCACTGCCAGTGCTGGTCGAGTGTCGCATCGTGATCAGCACGAAATTAAGGAAAATTTTATTTTATATAGGCCATTTTAGTATTGTTTTAGACTTCTGCCTGTATCTATTATGTGAGTGTAATGCTGCGAAATGTAGGATTTTTACCATAGAAAAGAAGTATTAGTCAGTTCAGGCCCACTATATCTCGAAGTTCCATATTATGCCTCTCGATAATTCGAACTTCGATAAGTCGAAATATTTGATAGCTCGAATTTTGTATTTTCTCCTTCAGATTCGAGTTATCAAGGTTCTTCTGTAGTGACAAATATTCCGCTCTCTATAACATCACTATTTAACGTTATATAAATTCTTCCAGTTTGGTAGAAGCACTACAAATCTGACGCTAGAAAGTCGTAATATTGTGAAGTTAATTGAAGTAATTTGCAATTTCTGTAACTTCTAATCCTAAAATGATGAAGAAAGTTCTTATCACAAACATACAAGTTTAAAGAAAACCAAACCCAGACACAACTTAAATAATATCATTGTAGCGCATGGAATACCCTACTTCAAAATTGAAAATACTTACGTGAAAATCTGCGTCTTCAGTGTATATTTTAAAATCACTTATGGAAATTCTCGACTAATTTCCAACACAACCTCGTGTTTATGGACAGTGATGCATGCCACCGTAACTTAAATAAATAAGTTTATAGAAATTAAAAGAATAAAGGAAAAATAAGAAAGTATGTGTGAGAAGAAAGAAAAATAAAGAAGTGAAGCTGATATTTGAAATAATTATATGGTACCGAATTTTTAATCTTCACGTTTAAAGTACACCAATGACTCTGGAAGAACCATGCACGGGATACAACATGTATTCCAAGGACAATATACAATATTCCGGTGTGCACGAGGTTATTTGTACTTGTAGTAAAAAGTATACTGGCGTGATCAAACATTGCTAGTACGTTAGGACAAGTAAACATGAAAGACAAGAACACGGATAATCCCGTTTCAGGTCTCTCAAAACATTTACTCAATGACCACATCAAATAACATCAACTCGAATACTGTATCAATCCAAAACTAATATGGATCGATCAATCATGGAAGCGTGTTACATCAATTCTAAAAGACCATAACTGAATACAGAGAAGGATAATTGACATAGATCGAGGTCTTCATTCATAGAAAATCTCAGAAAACACATGGTCTTTGCTTTAAAAACATCTTATTAAACTCAACAAGGCTACTTAATTAAACTCAATTATTATATTTATTTACGTGCATTGCTTTTCACATTCAACTCGACTGGATATACATCATAGTAGAGGCACTATTATTAAGTCAATCTCAGACATTTTAAATTTTGTGATTTCTCAACATTCACATAATTATCTGTGTATAGAACCTGGCAACAATAAATCAGTTAATTATAAAATAATCGCTACCAACTAAATATTTCAAGTGTTAGCTTCACGTCTTTATTTCTTGAATTGAATTGAATTTTATTTAAGCTCTTTAGGCAACTTTGGCACAGGACGAGTTCATGATGATTTGGTAATTGGTGGAATGAAGGAACTCGGAGGAAACGGGAGAACCCCAAGAAAACTCACCATATTTGTTCACCACAAAGCCCACATGATACGAGCTGGGATCGAACCGGGGACCCCACCTACCAGAGATGAGCGCTCTACCACTGACCTAGAGCGGCTCCTCTTTACTTCTTCTTACACCACATACTTTTTAATTTATTCATATATCTCTTTGTGCTTTCTATGTATTTATTTATTTAAGTGTACGTTGGCCTGCGCCCCTTATTTAAACATACTTACCGAATGTCTGCACGCAAGAAAGTCATGGTCTTAAATCACACCCCTTTTTTCTACTGGGATTTCAAACATAGTCATTTGCGAAAAATTATGGATTTCGAATACCGAAAAATCCGAAATTTGGCATCAAAGAAGCTTTGCATGCCCAACAGCCCCAATTCACACCAAAAATTCAATTTTTATTTCAAAGTGGTTTAGTCAGTGCAAGTGGATTTTCTCAGCCGCCATACTGTGAAATGAAAATGTATCTTCATGAAGACCACACTTTTCTGTGTGTGAACCAATTGAATATAAGGTTTTCCTCATTATGAATACATTTCTCAGGAAAATACTTGCCGTAGGAGAGATGATTAAGTCATTTTACATCTGTCCTAAAAACAAAACTCATTCATTTACTTGCTAATGTTATCTACGTACCTGGTGAACACGGAAAATTTTATAAGGCAGAATATACCTGAAATTATTAAGAGAGGCAAGAACACTAGACTTCAAAATTCAAACTATTAACGATTTTAATTTCCGTTCGTTTTACTTATACACACAGATAAATCAGTTGAATACCACAGGAAAATAACGTGCTTTGTCCACTTTATTAATTTCACAGGAGAGCGTTTTAAAAATCCACAATCAGCGTTACGTAGCCTGCACATCAAATAAAAATTTACTTGTAACAGACAAACTATGTGCATTCTCTTCATGCATGATAGCTTACTAAAAAGGCCTTTCAAAGAGCAAACAGATGTCATTCTTATCTCCATTTGGCCAAAAAATGGACAAAGTACGCTCTTTCCCTGTGGTCTTCATTTGTTTCGAAGAGGAAAACTTACTGGAGAACCAGACAAAATGTACGTGTTATTTTCCTATTTTATTTTTTATCACGATTTCTAAACACTCACTGTTATAAAATTAATTATAGCAATAACAAATATTAGCCACGCAAATGGATAAATAGCTAAAATAGACAAATATTAGACAGTACTATTTTAATGATAAAAGACAGTAACTTCAAGTTCATCATTACGTTGGATATTATAGCTTACCTTTTCGGAGTTGTTTTTAGTTGATTCGTACACGCTAAATAGCGAACCCTTCAGTCTAATAGTCTCCAAATCTGAGATGTCAGCGTTCTGTTTATAAGATAAAATTAAAGTATTGGTTTAGCATTCGCTCTTCTAATTACAAGACATATGTTACAGAATGGTAATCTACATTACAAGAAATAGGTTTCAGAACTGTAGCATATTTGTACTACATTTCCTCCCTTACATAATAAACGCATTCCGGATCTAGTACTACATTACAATATTCGATGCATTATAAATTTAACACCTATCCTCTTTTCTAATAGTCAATATACGGGTACATCAATTCAGACCAACTTATTATATATTTTCTATTTCCAATATTATGTACTTAGTATATGTATAATAAAATAACTAGACGATTGCTATTCACTTAAGGGTGTCCTCACGCATTTCAGCTATCACTTAAAATCTTAGTGATTACATTGCACTATAAGGTTATATTTCATTTAATGTATCAGTGTCGTTTTGCGCGTTGAACCGAGATTGAAAGATATTTGCTTAGCTGCACAGTAATTTTCCGTTAAACAGAATGAATGTTTTTATTCTGTCGGTCGCAATATTGTTTAAATGTGTCTAACAAATTGACTCATTGTAACATTAATCCTTATCCTTCGGTATTTATAAGCCTATGCAGTTAAAGTGAAATATAGGAGATTTAAATAAATGAAGCTATGTACAGCATTTATTTTCTTCCATCTGTCTGTCACAGCCCTAACATCGCAACATAAACAGATAGAGGGTGAATGAACGAAGAGGAAATATATTTTAAATAATATTATGACAACGTGCAAGTTCTTTCATATTTGCAGCCGGTTTTGCTTCCTCACTCCGTCATACGTTAAAAATAGATACTTCTTTTCATTTATCTTGTTATTTTTATTCTTTTCTTACATATTCTTTAGGTAAATAGTTTTAACTTGACAAATAATCGAAACTGAGGGAAATGTCGTTAATGTGAAAATCACTATTCCAGTAAAAAGAAGGTAATCGCATAAAAGTCAGTGTTTTAAATAAGTTTAGCTTCTCTCGCAAAAGTGGCAGATTTAGAATAATGAAACTTATTTAGATTCTTACCAATATCGGTATCAGTACACTGATATGACATTATTTATGGGATATGCAGCTGGTAACAGGTTTGGGTTACCTCGATCCCGGAGAAAAACACGTACTGGACAATGTATGGAAATTACACGCGCGCTGAAAATCTCTCGAGATAAATGGAGTCACGGAGTCTGCAATAATTCTGAAGGCAGACAGATAAGGAGGAAGCGGACTTCCTTGGGGGGGGGGCATACAGCTTTTAGTCCTGTGTGTACTATTCTATCTGAGGTTTTCCAGGGCTTCTCAAAGATTTTCCAGGCGAATGGCAATGTAATACCTACACAAAAACACCGGCCCTTGCATTCTCCTTTCCTGTCGCCGAAGTGTTAGCCGAGTCCCTCATATATGTGGGACGGACTCTTCGTATGTTTGGCCCATAAATTTATTTTAAAAACATAACAAGAACCTATTGGAAGATATTTCTAAAAGTGCGAGAGAACTCATCGTATGTCAGCTGAACATAGCCTACACCAGTCAGGAACCATCATCAGTCTGAACGATACCTTTCTGATGCACTGGATCCATAGTTTCATGATATTTGCCTCACAATCTAACACTGCTATCAGCACGCAACAACAACTAACGTAAACTAATCGGACCGCGCTACCCGTCACCGGTCCTTCGAGATCTAGTTTCTATGAATGGGATTTTCATGGTTCGCCTGTTCCCATGGCAGATGAGGAGCTCTATATTCTTCTAACGTTTCCCAAGTTGTAGTTTCTTCTTTGTAAATTTGTGCCATTGTTGTTTGCCTGTTACAAAAATACGGAATAGAGTTGGCCGGGTGGGTTCAGAGTTCTCCGGTGTGCACTATACTGTCGATAATGGATGATTATCGCTGATATGATATACCCTCAACTGTGCCAGCTAGTGTCACCACATATAGTCAACTATGTTGATCAAGGAAAGTTAGGAGTGGTGGTTCCAAACTGGTTCAGCATCACGAATTTTCACTGAATAAACTCTATGTTTAGCATAGCTCATACTGAGAAATTCAGTATAATAGCATAGTATAGTAGGTTCATGGGGAAGGATAATACCATAGTATTTTTGTATATGAGGACAAGGAGAAAGAAAAGAATGATATACAAGGAATGGTACCAAAAAAGTTGTGCGTCCGGGAACTATTGCCATGCTAGGAGTGATGTGTATTACTCGACGAAGAGAAACTTCATAAGCAACATGGAAGAAAGAATTAGACAGGTCAACAGTCAAAAAGAAAAAAAGCAGAGGAAGGCATAGAAGTTATTCATTAGCAGTTAAGAAGAAATGGATGTGATAAGAGGAGGTTGAAGTACAGAAGGAAAGGAGAGACCAAGAGACAATGAAGAGAAGAAAGAGCGGAACAAAATGAAAATGGAGAAGAAGAGAAGAAACTGTGGTGGGGGATATAGAGTATCGGAGCGGAAACAGAAGTGATTGTGAAGAAGATGGGAGGTATTTCAACGTACAGAAAATGAAGCAAGAGGCTACTAGAGGTGATAAGAGAGAGGAGGAGAAAAACGAAAAGAGAAGAAGAGAAGATGGGAATAATGGAGAAAAAAGGAATACTTTATAGAACCCAGTGCAGTGATTGTGAAATGTGCTATGTGGAGGAAACGGAAACGAGATTCAGAGAACGAATAAAACAATATAAAGATGATGTTAATTTGGAGAGGGACAGAAATGCTATATACAAACATACGAGAGACACGGGACATTTAGTGGATTGGAGTGAAGTGAAAGTGTTAGGACAGGAAGATAGAAGCCTGTCAACAAAATGGAAAGAAGCAAGATTTATAGAAGTGGAAAGTGAAAAAGCGACGAACTGGAACTCCGGACATAAAATTGATAAACAGTGGGATAAGTTATTAAGGAGCTATAAGATATAAATTGTATTTTTGGTGTAAGACGTAGGAATTTTTAAGTTTATATTAGTCCTCCTTTTATTAATTTTATTTATTTATTTATTTTTCCATCTTTCTTTTTACTTAATTTTCTTGCATCACGTATAAATTAATTTGTACAGGACAAGACTTATTTTGGTATTGTATGCTTAGATGTAGTAGGAACAGGGGGTGAGAGAGAACAGTGCCAGTGAAGAAAATGCACCCCAACCCCGACGGTTCATTTTTTGCCGCCATCGGTCCGGCGTCGAGGGTGTGAGAGTGGCAAAAAGTTGCATTTAAAGGTGGTCCACCAGCGACCCGACGCCAAATTGGCGCGTTAGGCAAAAAATCATGTTGTCAAAGTGGCCTAAAGAACGAAGCTAGGAGTGATCTAACTAGCTTAAACTGATCCTTGCAGTGTAACAATCACACGAGTACATTTCGTGAAAATTGTTGGCAAAATGGTGGGAAAGGTTTTTTATCCTCCCTTGTCCTGACTATGGGGTTGGGATTTGGTAGGGACTGAGGAAAATGCCGACCATGTCCTAACAAGGAGAAAATATGACGCGAAGAATAGTCGAGAAGAAGGCGGGCCACCAACTATCTGGGACAGTCAGCAGAAAATATTTACAAATAAAATCAATGATAGTCATGATACATCTACACTAGTTATAAATTTGTTCATTATACCAGTAGAGAATAAAAAAATCAATTTCAAATGTTAGTTAGTATCGTCGAGCTCACTCGGCACTTTTTTTGAGCCTGACTCTACACCGGCGGTTGAAATGTGGACGGCAGCATTTGTACGGGCCAAATTCAGACGGCTGACCGAGGGCTGTAACTCTCCAACCTTTTGAAAAAAATACTGTATAAAGACTGAGGAAGGCGAGACACAGAAATATCAAACTTCTAAGATATGCATTATAGAGCATGGAAAATCATTTGCAGGTGCCAGGTGGGATTGTCGGGCTTCACTCGGCACTTGTTTTTAACACGACTCTACACCAACGCTTGAAATGTGGATGGTAGCATTTATATGGGCCGAATTCTGGCCGAGAGCTGAAACTCTCTAATATTAAAATATGCCTATTACAGTAAAACATATTTATCTCTTAATTTCATTCGTTTTTTTTAAAAAAAAATATGTAGTGAAAAATATCAAAAAATACAAAGCAAGCAAATACAATGAAATTAACTTCATTTTTCATGTTGAAAACATTGAATTTTAAACTTTTTTTCAACGAATATTTAATTTCATTAATAAGGCGTTAATCCATGACAGATTTCGCTTTATGTGTGTTTTAAGGCAACTTATCACACTTATTGAGAAATACAAATTCGATAGTGCAGAAGAAAAACAGCACATAAGAAAAAAAAGAAAAGTATACTTTATTTTTATTTGCACATGATGGTAAACAATGCGTAGCAACGCCATTCTAGAGTGTCGGTTAATATAGATACCGTAAAAGAGCAGTAATCTCACAACGTGGGTCCATGGATGAGGGGATAAGACGACGAGCTACCTACAAGAAGTGCAGAACAGTTCCTGTGTTCGAACTCCACAGCAGCCACTGGGATTATTTACTGTTGGAAAATTAACACCGTAAATCATGATGATAGCAACGGATAAAATTAAACTAACTGTGTGTATACCAATAGACATCATTCATGCTTTGTTTTGGACAACTAAAGCCGTTTCTTATAGCCATATGCTGTGCCGACGGCGGCAAACGCCTGGTGCTCGACTGTGACTGTCAGGAAATGGTCGAGCCGACGCCGGCCAAATTGAGTGTTTTCTGGAAGGAAGGCTGCCTTTGATGTTGTCGTTCCGACGATCGGGAACCGAGTGCGACCCGACCTTGACCGGCAGCCGACACTGGTTTCTCCATTGGGGTGATTGTTGCTAATTAAAAATTCACTTTGTGAAGACGGTACGAGATTAACTGGCAGGGGGGCAATCAGGAACAACAGATAGCTGTCTCACTAGAAGTTGTGTCGTTTATGTGATTTAGTGTGTCTGATGAAGCCAAGTTGCTAGTTAGTTGGTGAAACGGTTACACGTTTTTTTAGTTTTTAAATAAAACGTATTTGCTTTCCTCAGCTATTAGTATATTAAAGCAAAGCACTGATATGGAAAATAACTGAGAAGTTCATGGGTATCAATGGTACCACGTCCGCCAATCCATTCGCCATTTTTTTCATACAAAAATTCCTCCTTGTTAGTCACTAATGATGGATGCACCATCTTGTTACCATATTACCTTTTCTGAAATTGGTTGCAGGGTTTTAAAGAGTGGAGTGGAGTGGAGTTTTCAAGTTCTAGCATCACTTCATGAAACATTTCGAGAGAATTCTCAGAGTTAACAGTCTGGATAGAGAAAATCAGATCCTATCAAAACATACACAATCCCGGTCAAACAATTATTAGAACAGGAGAATTACTTCTGTATGCATCACCAAATGTGGAGTCCCAGAATCATAGTAGACACAGTTGCAGTCTCGGACTGGCCAGGGCCGGAGGGCCGGAATCGCGACAGGGACCTCACCCTCAACTTCGTGTTTTATATATAAATTGTTAATCCTTATGTAAGTATCTACAACATTTTAACAAAAGAACCACGAAATTCGGGCCTACATCAGATGCACGTAACTGAGTATTCCCACAGGCATTAGAAAGATAACTGTAGATCTTACTACGTCCTGAAGGCCCCCGATACCTTACGGGCTCCTTCCCGAAGGTTAATGCGATATACAACAGAAATAGCATTTAGATAACATGGCACATCCGTCATTTTTCCTTCAATTATGATGATCATTATAGCCTGAATTTACAATAGAGCAAACAGAATGGGACCGGCCCCCTTTCTACATTACAGTAATTGAATTTATGTTATCAGTAGGGCTAGGATAATTACACATTTTGCATATTTCATATGTAAATACATATTTAAAGATATTTCATATTTTTAACGTAAAATGAATATTTCATATGCAAGTGCATTATGTTCGAAAATAAATTGATGAGCATATTTCTGTATGCATACTAACACCGAGAATATAATGTATTACTTTTCTTCTTGTTTGTCCTTTCTTTATCTTTTCTTTGCCTTTTTTTTCAATTTTTTTCTGTTTTTTATGAAATGTAGTAACTAGTCCATTGTCACCTCAACAATCAACTATGCAACATGTGCAAGTTTCTGATCGCTTGTACGTCTATTTTCCCCTCCCCTTCAGTCAACCTTGTGTGGGTGCAAAAAGCGACAACCGCTTTGTAATTTTCAATCAGACACTTTTCAGAAGAATAATGGTGAGTTAACAATTACTGATTGCTTGCTGCTAGTGTTGTGAAGTGTCGTGAACCAAGATATCGTGAACGTGAAGTGTCTATCATGAAGCAGTCGTATAAGAGTGGTTCCCAGAAAAGACGGGACGCTGAAAAAACAATAAATGAAGTTGTGTGACTCAAATCCGAAGCAAATGAAGTTGTCATTTCCAAATTCCACTGCACAAGAACATGAAGATCCACATGTGTAAGCGACATATACCGAAGGTATACAACAACAAATAAAATATTTTTATATACAGTAAACTCCCGATTATCCGTGTGCTGATTATCCGTTCCCAGTTCGGTGTATTTTTAAAATAGAAAAATTAATTAGTTTTGAAGTATACTCTTATAATAAGAACATGTTTTCTTTTAATGGGTTTTCAAGGGTTATTTTGTCGGAGTCACTGAGATGAATATTGACACTTTTAATGTTCAAGTTTCCTCCCCCCCTGAAAGTGAGAGAGGGTGACAAAAATAATCGTAAACGTCCAATATTAATGTCGAATCCATAGTTTACTTTACGGGGTCGCTGAGATGAATAGTGATACTTTGTATGCAGTTCATGTTCATCCTCAACTCCCTGGGGTGGGGAGGAAGGGGTGGGAACAAACCCAATTTAAGGTCAGCACCCACTAACTTGTAGTATAATTGGTACAAGATACATCGCAGATCCCATTTATCAAAACGGGAGCATGAACTGTTTGTAAATAATTCCGATTCTTTTTCAATTTTTCTTCCCTCTTTTTCAAGTCATTCGTATCATATGCCGTTGCGACACATTGTCATTGGTTTACTAATCGCTATTGCTATCTTGTTGGGCTAGGCACTTTCAGCTTTTGAGCCAGTCAAAGTGACAATATTAATCTCAGTGATTCCAAAAACTATGGAGTTGACACTAATATTGGTAGTTTTCGATTGTTAAAATTTAAAATGACACCCCATTCCCCATGTTTTTCTTATGGGGACTTTCCAACCAATATCTCAACCCAGGGGTGACCTAGAGACCTGGAGCATATCTCCGACAGCTTTAAAACATGTTAAAATTCATGATCCTAACTATAGTGAACACGTTAGGGTAGGTGTCCCAAATATCGCCCATGTGTGTTTCCAAGCTACTACTGTGTTTGCTATCTATGAGTTTATATGGTTATCGTAAAGGCTTTGTTTAACGTAGGTTTAGCGGGGAGCTTCCTATCAGTTATAGCAAACACAATATGGCGTCTGAAGTTTTTGGGGTTGTGAAGAACATTTTTTGGTCTCCAATCACTCCAGGTAAATGTTTCCAAATCACAATTTCGAGTAGATCACTTGAAAGAGCATTAAATTAGGATTCTAAAGGTGTTATTGATTTCGGAATAAAACTGTGTTTATTAAAGAGTGTTTCTTATATATTTCTTATTTCGTATTCTAAACAATGCTTTCATTAAAAATATTTCGTTTTTAAACATAATTGCATATGTGATCAGGAAAACTCTAATTGATAGGATGGGATACAAAACAAAACACATTGTTTTGTTTTGTATCCTGAACACCGAAAAAGTGGTTTTTGGAATAATGTTTTTCTGTCTTCGGTTATTTATGTTTCTAATACAACTAAACGCTAAATTTGTCGAAATAAAATAGTTATTTAGTGGAGGAGAAATAGAAGTTAGGGTGGAAAAAATTCCCACAAAAATACTTTTTTCTTTTCTTGCATCTATACATGATCTCTTTCAACATATTAAAAGTATAGATAAATATACGCACGCAAAAATTAATTATGGGGCCAAAAGTGGGGAGAGGGGGGGTTAAAAAAGGTTTTTCGCGAATATCTCTTAAAATAATGATTTTAGCCCAAATTTTGAAGACATCACTTTTAAAGATACTAAAATTATGTACAATTTGATGTATATAACATTTTTGTACGATCAAAATTGACGGAGTTACGGTAATTTGAATGTTTATCATTTTTTGCATCCCTTACAGAATTTTGGCTTTTTTCCAAAGTTTTTGGCGTTTTTCTAAAAATTGTTTGTTTTGCGTAACATTTGTTGTGTTTGTGTTACGTATAACCCGACCAGAGTAGGAATAGACGCGAGGGCGAGGTCGCTAGTGGTTGTTTATACGCTGCAGCAGATGTCTTCCCAAGCTCATAAACAGTGTTACCAAAGGTGTAGTCGGGAAAGTATACCATAAAACATACTCTTCTAAAACTATGAAACTTGCTTTTGTGTGAGATTACTATTGTCTCATTAGTGACTAGCAATTGCGGGAGGGGCTGAAATATCATTTAGGGGCTTAACAGCATGTTTTACACGAAAGGGAATCACTGGAGCGGAAAGCAAAGGTACTTCTCCAAGGTTAAAGGTCGTTGCATCTGGAAGTCACAGTGCAGACTTGTCGACTTGTAACATTTGTCATTTATTGTTCTTTGTCCTAAGGAATACCCATTCCAAATTTCAAGTTTCTAACCTTTAACAATTTTCGATTTCTCATGTTCCACTCTTTAAGATGTTTTCGCCCCCTCATCGGGGATGTCGAATCAAAAATTAAGATAGCTATTGGTAATGAATTGAAACAAAGTATTTTCATGTCAAATATCAAATTTCTAACTCCAGTGGTTTCCGAGTTGCACTTCCACGTTTAACCCCTTCGTGGGGAGGGGGCTTTCAATGCTATAGTTAATCTCTCTAGGTTTTAAGGAACATTTTTTTTTAAATTTCATTTATGGACTTTAGGCATCTAAGACTCAGGCCGTAGGAGAAGAAAGGATTCGGGAAGGTGTCGACCACGACCTACGTTGAAAGTGCCATCACGGAATTTGCTTGGTGTGACTGAGGAAAACCCTCGAAAATCCTCAGTCAGTATGGTCGTCCGCTGGAGTCGAACTCGTGACCACCCGAATACTACGCCAACGCTCTACCACTGAGCTACGGTGGCTCTGTACTAAGGAATACATGTACCAATACTTTATTCTAATCCGTCAACGGGCGTGGAATTGTATAGTGTTCAAACAATCTTCCAGTTATATCTTCAGCCCGTT
>JAGDQP010023106.1:0-11911 GCA_022664845.1 Lepisma saccharinum
TGGAGAGCTAAGGCAGATTTGCGGGGCTTCAGCACCAATTAGCTCCTCTGTAGCGCCATTCCTGAGTAGGCTACAAGCTTCCTGTATCGGAAATGTCCCGATTTTCCACTTTTTCACGTTGGCAACCCTAAATTCAAGCCTAGAGAGTTCTAACATTCAAGAAAGAAAGTTCATAACCAATTCAATACTTCGATCAATGCCGATTTTTATTTTTATTTTTCTTCATTGTTGACATCGCTTGATTGTTATTGTCAATATCAAAACCTTCAACAGTGAAACTCTTTCAACAATGGACAAAAAATAAAATAAAAGATCGGCATTGATTATGAACTTTCTTCTGTGAAAGTTTGAACTCTCTAGGATTTAATTTATAGAAGCAGCATTGAAATTTCATGTAACGATAAAAATACATTAGACATATCTGGAGGTAGTGCTGCCATCTTTTGTTGAAGGTCGTTGCCTTACATTAACCTTAAACTAACAATCACATGTTCATGTGCTATATTAAAAATTTATTTGAAATTCGAGCATTGAGTTTTTCTTAAATTTCTTGATGTCTATGAAAATCTTCCTTTCTCTCTCTCTCTTCCCCCCCCCCTCTCCCTCTCAAGAATACCTGGTAAGCTAAACCTTACCTACCCTATCCCTTCCTAAAGGCAATAAATTAAATTGAATTCAAAGAGAACCCAAAATATTGTCATGTTCATACTTTCAAATTTGAATTTATTGTTTTCTTTGACTCAGACCGGAATAGGGTAGGTAGCGGATAGGGAAGGTATCGTGCATGGTCTTACGGCATTCGCCATGGTTAAGCTGAAGAAAACCTTGGTAAAAAATAGACTCTAACATCGTCGCCAATGTGTGTAGAATTCCACAAAATGATGTGGACTTATTAGACGGTTTTGTAATCTAGTGTAAAACGGAAAGTTGTGTGGACTATTCAGGTATTTCCAGGGAAAGGGGTGGGGGATTGCGAGGGTTTCTAGCAGGATAATTTTATGATTCTGCCTTTGTGAAAAAAATATAAAAGATAGGCCAGCCGGCCGCCCCAACGATGTTTCTGTTTCTCCCCTCACCCTTGCCTTTGACCATTGTCAAGGTAACTCGCCGAGTGCAGTAATAATAGAAAACCTCAGCGAAGAGAAAACCAGTTCTTTACAGCACCTTCGGTCATGAGAAAGCCCAGCAACCTCGAGACACATATCAGCTGTTACCACAACAATGTGACAGTTTCTGATGCCACAGTTCGATCAAAGAAATGCAGTACTAATTAGTGCCTTAACGTGGATTAATGAGCAAAGCAGTTCTGAGATCAAAATTATGTGTTTCTTTACTGTTTTTACAAAAATGAACTAGGAAATTTTAGGTGGGCTGGGCCAAATTTGGGTGTGGGGAAAAATTATGACAATATTTTGACAAAATTAGACACATACATTCTATATATGTCCGGGATAAAGAGCCATAGATTTTTCAACGGTCTAGGCAAGATAATGATAATGATAATAAGAATTGGAATTACTTTCTAGAAAATAATCCTTTACGACAGCATTTATATATATATATATATATATATCATATTCAGCCGTTTTCTATCCACTTCTGGATGAAGGCCTCCCCCTTTTCTTTCCACATAACTCGGTCTGCTGCTATCCTCATCCATGTAGCTCCTGAAAAACGCTTGATTTCATCTAACCATCTTACATTTGGACGTCGTCTCGGTCGTTTCTTTTCTCTAGGAATCCACTGTAGTACATTTGTCGTCCACCTCACATCTGTTCGTCTAGCTATGTGACCGGCCCATCTCCACTTCATCTTCTTCGCAGTCTTGATTACATCCTCTACCTTTGTTTGTGCGCGAATCCATTCTTTTATCTTCCTGTCCCTCCTGGTTATTCTTAGCATTCATCTCTCCATTGCTCTTTGTGTGACTCTCAATCTTTGAGTCGTTTGCGCATTCAATGTCCAAGTTTCGCAGCCGTACATCATCACGGGTAAGAAACATTGATTATAAACTTTACACTTCAGACAAATTGGTAGTTTACTTTTGAAAATAAAGTGTAGTCTTCCAAACGAACTCCACGCCATCTTACATCTTCTATTTATTTCATCAGTCAACTTGGCATTTGATGTTTTGATCTGGCCTAGGTAAACATACTCATCAACTATGCCTATTATCTCTCCGCTAATCTTTATTTCCCTTTTTGCAGCATGTTGATTGTATATGACCTTTGTTTTACTTAAATTCACTTTAAGGCCTATTTTCGAACTCTCGTTACTCAGTTCTTCCATTCTGGTTTGTAGTTCTTCTGCACTTGAAGCAAACAGGACTATATCATCAGCGAACCGTATGTGATGAAGATATTCGCCATTAATTTTAATTCCAACTTCATCCCAGTTTAAATTTTTTAACCTCTCTCCAGGATCGCACAAAACAGTTTTGGAGAAATTGAATCTCCTTCCCTTTCCAACTTTAAATTTTTCACTTTCTTGATGTAGTCAAATGACAGATGTGGCAGTAGAGTAAATGTTTCACAGTAACTTGAAGTATGCACTTTCGATGCCTTGATGTTCAAATGATTTAAATACTACTGTCAAGGAGACCAAATCGAAAGCTTTTTCAAAATCTATGAATTCCAAACATAGTGGAAGTTCATATTCATTAGTCCTTTCCATAACTTCATTCAATGTTTGTATGTGGTCGATTGTGTTAAATCCACGACGAAATCCGGCTTGTTCCCTTCCATGGTTACAATCTAAATCTCGTTCAATACGATTCAAAATAACTTTGGTGAACATTTTGTATAGAACTGACAGTAAACTAATTGGTCTGTAGTTTTCGACGCGTTCTTTGTCCCCTTTCTTGCTCAACGAAATGATAACAGCGTTATTCCAATTGAGGGTATTTCTCTCTCCCCAGGCACATCGAGAATAATTTAGCAAGTTCCTCCTCTGTCCCAGTGTAGCAAACCTGATTCATATTATGGTAGCAAAATTTTCCAGTTTTTAGCATTTTTTTGGCCCACTTGCACTTTGAATTGGCACCTCAAATTTTGTGAGGAGTGTTATTTTATTGTATTCGACATGTACGAAATATTTGAGGGCAGGTTTCGACATGGCAATGTTGACGGTCTCCTTGTAACAATTGAATCCAGTAGTAAACAAAGTACGTTTATTAGTAATAAACAAAGTAATAAGTTGTTTCAAATTATTGGATTTGGTAAATTTAGCTCCACAGCTTTTACACTCAAATGGTCCTTCGCCTGTGTGGACTCTCGTCTTTTTTCAAGCTACTGGAATCGGTAAATTTAGCTCCACAGCTTTTACAATCAAATGGTCGTTGCCTGTGTGGATTTTCATGTGTCGTTTCAAGCTATTGGAACGAGTAAATTTAGCTCCACAGCTTTTACAGTCAAATGATCTTTCACCTGTGTAAGATTCTAATGTTTTGTTTCAAGTTACTTGATTTCGTAAAATTAGTTCCACGTGTTTTACAATCGAAAGACCTGTTGTTTGGACGTATTCTCATTTTCCGTGTCAAACTAGCGCATTTTGGGGACTCATCTGGGTCTGTCTTACAGTAAACTGTTTCTTCGACACGGGATGATTCACTAATGTCTTTAAATACCTTGCTATTATTTAAAGATGCTTCTACAGGAAACAAATTTAATATTTTGTCGGCGTTTGGTTGTTTTATGCTACTACTACTAATACCTTCAACATTTTTATAAATACACGAAGTTGTTTTTGGGATATTTTCTATATCGGAAGAAAGCATCTCTGGAAAGTGCCAAATGACATTTGATATTAAGTCGGATGATAACTGATCTAAATGGTTGTCCTTGTTACGTGTTTGTTTACTGTCATTATATTCCCCGCTACTATCTTGAAAAATATATTTAGGAAATATGTAAGTAAATCACAGTTGTAGACACTGCAGATAAATTAAAATCCAGCAGGTGATATTTTATTTAAAATGGTATAAAATGAATTATTAGAGACTACTAAATTATTAAATCTGTCAAAGGATAAGTTCGATATATTTATAATTACAAATGAGATTCTCAAGAGAAAACGCATAACTGAACAGTTGGTACAAGAAGTCTTTCCTACTTATAATATATCCTATGGATTAAACAAGAATAATTGTACAGAACAAGGTAATCAGTAAACCTCTAAAATATATTTGGAACTAACTTCAAAAGCTTTCTAGTTTGGAAATAGGAGATATTTCACAATTATTGCACATGTTAGGATTCAAAAGGGAATAGAAATCGAAATTTGAATTCACGTATACTCTAATAGATTTCGGATCCCAACGATATCGGACGAAACACTAACCTGTAAATTAGGTAGTTATATTTTTGTTCTCAAATATACAATAAAGCATAAGACGTAGTGAACATGGTTTCTACGGCATTTATGGTTTAGGGGATGTGTTACGTAGCGCAGCGTTTATCGGCAGCGCATATTTTTATTACATCATAAGAACGTCAACATATAAGCAAGAGTTATCAGTACTTAGAACCTTAAAAAGTTTCTATTTTTTACTAACATGGACATCTGTCAAAATACAAGGTTTATGGGAAAACCCTCCGAATTAAAAATTCACTTTCATAAACGTATATTTGTGTAAACATAATGCATAATTAATTTATAATTTTCTTTTCAATGTTAACTTTCTTAAAATATTTAAAATGGCATATTTCGGTCAAATATCAGGAATTGTGAAATATCCAATATATTTATAATCGTTAACAATTTTGATGATTTCAATGGAAGTGTCGAAAGTTAAAATAATATGTCCTAATTCGTAGCCTGGAATGAACTAATGCCAAATGAAACTACTAACCTGCAAATCTGATTCGATGTTATCCAAACCCTTTGAAGGTTGGCCTAATATTTCCTCAGAATTCTTCTCTTGTTTTATTTCTTTTTCGTTCTTTATGCCTTCCTCTTCAATTTCCCTTTGACTGGCGTCCGTTAATGCCTTCTGCAACTGTTTAACAATCTCTATCGATGATACAATTCCGTCATCGTTTAAAGTCTTTATAAATTCTTCTAGTTTGCATTGTGTACCTGTACAAGTTGAACTGCATGGCTGAAATACAAAAATAATTTATAAAAAATAAGATTAAGAGACACAAGGTCAGGATACAATTACAATTGCAATGCATATATTAATCTCAAGAGAATACGGGCAGCGGAAATTAGATAAAAAAACACGAACTTTCTTCAAACCTGACCTTGAACTTGATTCCGAATTTTATTCCATTTAATGCTGCGAGCAACACTGAATGAAGACAAAGTGTCAAGTATAAGAATCGTAAAATACTAACAGATTTAGCTAACTTCTAAGTGGAAGTGAAAAGTAAATATCGCATCCACATGTAGGTATGTGGAACGTATCAAACGTATATAGAAAAAAATCCAAACCGCAATTAGCGAAGACTTGTTAAACCAAATTAAGATGACGGAAGTAATCATTAGGTGAAGAAGGATATAGATCGTTTCAAGCATTTCTTACAACTGACACGTAATGGAGAAAAGCGTACGGCACAGCAAACACATGTGTACTTAAATGTAAATATTATATCAATAGGAACATTTACAACAACTCAAAATTTAAACATATTTACACATCCATTCACCACAAAAGTAAGACTGTTATCTATTGGAGAGATAAAAACAGCGTATAGTGAAACTAGGGTGAACTATTTGAAGGGAGAAATCTAAGCAAGAGAAAAGGACCTGCCAGTTCAGTGACTAGGTCTCTGAACCCAAATATGACATCAGTTTCTCTTTACCTGCTTTGGTGCTATGGCCTGGGGTGCATACGAACAGACGGACAAAGCGATAATTAAAGAGTAGGAACCTCCAAAACGAACCTTTGACAAGTTCTTTTCTTGAATGGTGATATTGATACGAGTCAACAATGCTCTCGAAACAATGATTTGTTATTTGGCAGATTACGGATTCTCACAATTACAATACTTTATTATATTATTTGGAATTTATGTACGGCAATTATTAGTATATGTCTCTCTTTATAGTCCAGTTTTGACGCAGCTTGCACCACGCGAGGCGGCGTTCGACATTTGCTAGTGTGGGATGTGGCTTAACGTCGGAAATAGTAAACCTAAGGAAGCTCAGGAGGGTGAAAATCTGTGAACGCATAAACTTTTTACACCAGTAGCGAAAATCTCCTGACCACGTTGAAAGTCCATGAGTTCTTCAAACCGTCCTGTTGTTCTGTCTCGCGCTGTCTGCTGACTAGTGAGATCGCTGACCTAGATACCTGCATGGTCCGAATTTTTCGGCCCAAGCCCAATCCAGCCCGAATGTACCTAGGCCCGGCCCAGCCCGACCCCGGAAAGCTTTAGAAGTTTCTGGCCCGAGCACAGCCCGGCCCGATAGGTTTCAAAAGTTCTTGGCCCAAACCCTGCCCGCCCAGATAAGATTTTAAAAGTTTTGGCTCGAACCCCAATGTATTTGTATCTGGTATAATAATAATACTATAATATAATGCATACAGGCCTATGGGAGTGTTTGAACAATGTGATGTACTTAGATTTGTTAGTCAGTTTAATTTCATTCTACAGGATTGCCGTTTCAATTTATTTCTAACACAAAGGATCAAAATAATCTTTCGCTTTGAACAGTGGGATTACTTGTAGTCGCAGGTTTCTTAAATCCAGCAAAGAAGTAGCTAGTCAAAGTATAACTGATTTACAAAACAAATTATCAGAAATTTGACCCCACCTGCAAGAGCTACATTTGCACGGTATTTAATACCGTATTAGACTGCCACCCTGACTTTATCCACCATGTCTTCCTGACGGTCGCTGAAGTGGAGAGAGAAACAAAGAGTGCGGTTTCCTTTCATTATTATATCAAGACAACAACTCTGACCGTTCACCTCCTGGGATCCAGTGGTTGGATTGACCATATTCTGGTCATCAGAGGAAGCTTCAATACGCATACCGTCTTTTTTTATTTATTGAGGGAAGGGCAAGGACTGGAGTCAACGACCCGGTGAACAACTAATCCTCTATAGCGAAAGTGGAGCCGCTAGGCAACACCAACTGTAAATATTGCATTGTCTGTAATAGTACCTTTCACTCCACGTGGCGTGCACACAGTCTTGAACGTTTGAAAGTCAATAGTTATTGAACTGCTTTAAAGAATTGCAATTAATCCTGACCCGACCTGAAGAGAAAGGAGTGTCGACCCAAGCCCGGCCCGCAGGAAAATAGTGATGCCAGCCCGGCCCGCATGGTAGATGGCAGTACTGGCCCTGGGCCGTTCTCTATAGTAAACACACGTTTCGTGGTTTAACCGAATACTTTTTATCATATTGTGTACTTGCGCTATTTGATGAAGGGTCCCGAGTTCGATTCGTGGTGAGAATTCCATTATGCGTATTGCTTAAACTCCATTTACAAAACTGAATTGAGCCAAGACTTGCAAAAATAACGTAGCCATCACAAATAAAAGAAGAAAAGAAAAAGAATGAAAGAAACAGATGGAAATAAGAATTTCTGTGTACAACTAAAAAAATACGACGAAATAATTTTACATTTTATGTGACCAATAAAGTTCAGAATCGTTGTGTATCGCATGTAAATGAACTATATTAAAACTTTACAACCTTCCAGATTCTTTAACTCTATTAGTCCGCTGCCATGCGGCAACAAGAGTAAAATGAAAACAGGGGGAACGCCCTTTTTAATGTTATTTATATTTTTTTTTAAAGAAGAGTGATGGCTGATTTGTATCGAAGATTCATGATTTTTCGCTGCAGGAAGTTTCCCCCTGTAATCATGGCTCGGTTAACAAAGATGCTTTAAATCTTCCGTTCCAACACTTTTGCTGCCTTTACACTAAACATAATGAGCTGCAGTGTGGCCCACCACTAGTAAATGTCAAAATATTAAAAAAAAAAAAAAATAATGGTTACGGAGGGTAGGTATTAGAAAAAACATTCCGAAAGCTGTGCTTTAAAATTGACGTAACACAAAATGCAAATGATGTGTTATAATAATTATTATTTGCAATTTATGCAGCGACACAATTTCGTTCGTCATTTGCTTTTCCTTGCTTATAACGTAAGTGCTCATTTTCATGCAAGCTTGCGTTACTTGCGATTACGGTGAAACCCCAATTAAAACACGTGTTACACTACGTAATAAAACTACACCACGAAACATCATGTGTTTCAATTGGCTACTCACCCTAATCGCAAGCAACGCAAGCGTTCATGAAAATCAACCTTAAGGTGCGGTTTCGTTTGTGCGATGATTGCATGCAATGATCGCAAGCAACTGCCGCCCGCGTCACTGCATTGACACGTTGAAGGGAAATCAGTGGAGGCGGTTTGGTTTGCGCGTTGGACGCATGGTGTCGCTAGCAACTGTTTCAACGACTCCTTCGGAGAGCAGTCAAGCTGCAGCAGTCGCATGTGTTGCATGGTATTGTGAGCAGTTTACATTCGTGTTTTCATATAATCTTGAGCATTTTGTGCCAAATATGAACTTCAGCAGAGATGAGGATTGAAAGCTGCGTCAAGAATTGGACGAAAATGCTAAGAAATTGTTGGTAAACCCCGAAAGAAAGAGAATGTATGTACAGATGTAGTAAGTTTGGAGCTCAATAGATGGCAGCAGAGTACTACAGCAGCTTGAAGTAGCACCATTGTTTGATATTGAATGAAATATGAGTTTAATTTAAAATGCTGATTATATTATTATTATAGTTGTTTGTAATCATGTCTAAAATTTTGAAACTGTCAAAATATTGTTTACAGAAAGATCTTAAAACTAGTAATGCACGAAAAGTAAATCATATGATTGTATAGTTACACTACGGCGTCGCGCACGCGTCAAATGCACAAACGAAACTACCCCACTACATGCTTCCGTCGTACGCATTCACTGAATGCAGTCATTGCATACGGCCATCGCCTAAACGAAACTGCACCTTTAAAGTCGAAATTGTATACACGCGCAAGTCGCGTGCTGTGCTTGCGATTTCTATGAGTAGCCAATAGAAATCCTTAAGCGCGTGTTTCAATTGGCTACTCACTCAATTCCTACGCAAAGGACACGGCTAGTGCGTGCATGAAAAGTCGGACTAATAGAATACATTACACTAATATTCTTCATGTTAATAAGATATTTATCAATATTATCCTTAAAATAATTAATCATATAACATTTTAATCAATCTATGAAGCCAGGGTGCGGGGGGAACATATAATCTTGACCGTCCATTTCCATTTTAATACAATATGGAACAAATTTTATATAGGGGAAAGGTTGCAAAGCCGATATATGAGGCAAAGCGAATAAGTTGAATTTACAACCTTTTAAAAAAAAAATGTAGCTTGCGAATTCACTAGTGAAGGAATAGTAGTTCGTCGAAATTCAGTGCCTGTCTGTTGATGGATGGTAAAGACAAAATTATAATAAATAAAAAATAAAATACGCATTTCTTTATTATTATTATTATTATTATTATTATTATTATTATTTTTTGCGATCTGGGTTTTTCAAAATCATTCCTTAGCTTTCGTTTCATACTTCAAAGCAATTGCAGTTAAATGTGGTACATGGATCTCGAAACGGGACACAGATCTACTTCTAGTGACCTGAAATTAACGCCAGCACAAGCCATGATCACCTGGAAGGTGAAATTGGTTAAAGAAAAACAACTAAACATCACGTTCCGTGCAATACGTTTTTAAAATATTCCAATCTTCCTTCTCTCTTCCTTAGCTAGATCTTCATCCATTCTTTGCTTCAACACACCCAGGCATAGGCCAACCAATGAGGCAAGTATCCCAATGCACCAAGCATGATTAATCGAAAACCGTCATCAAGTTGACCCAGCTTAATTATATTGGGCCAGTCGATCCGTCTCCCGTATCTAAATCCATGCATGTGATATAGACAGTCTTTTGTTCTAGATGGCAGCTTGGGGCAAAGCGAGTAGTGACGTTCCTATATGGTAAAATTCCTTGGCTTTTACGTGTATTTTAAATATGTATCCACACATGCATATATTTTCTAGCTGTATAATAAGTATATGGAAGTCGTTCTTAGTTTGAATTTGAAAGTACAATTTATCTTTTGTGTTTATCACAGAACCTTTGTGTGTAAGTTTACGTTTATTCATTTTGCTCCACTACTGTGATCCGCTTTGTCCCACTGTAGGCTCAAAGCGAATATTTCTTACTGTTTAAGAATTTTCTTAATATTATTTAGAGGCCTATCTATATAGGTTTCGGTCGCCATTCTTGTGCGGCCAGTTGGAAATTGAAGAATCAGGGAAATTTCACTCAAAAGTTTTACTTTATTGCTTGCTGTTTAACTAATTGGTCCACTTTCCCCCTTTCCACACTTCCTCTACTTAACGGTGTAGACCACCCCGGCCATCTTGGTACGCACTTTCCATTGATTTACATGGGAATTATTTTGCTCGACTTATATCTCTCAGGAGCGTAATTTTTAACTTCTATTTTCGCCTAGTTTCTCGTCATGGTTTCTTGGACTCGTGCTATTTTATAGAAATACAATATTTTACACACCAACAGTGTAATTTCCCCTTGACATATTGTGATTTATACAGCAAACTATTAATAATACATTATACTTATATATTTGAAGGAATTTCACAAACCAAAACTATACAAGAGCCAAAATATCCACCAACACAAATTCGTGAAAGCGAAACTTGAATATTCTCTTTCTGACAGACATAAAATGAATAAAACAATTCCCATGGAAAGGTCATACCAAGATGGCGGAAGTGATCTACATCGTCATTTTAGAAAATTGATATCTCGATATCATACATGGTACATGACAAAATTTGGAACATTGTGCCGCCTTTTCCACACCGGCACTGAACTTGAAATCATTCTTAAAATGAAGTAGAGAAAAAAGTACGCTTACGCACATCCATTCCTATCTACACTTTTTTTTATTCTCTAAACGCATATGCACATCACTTGCTGCCCTTTTGTTGAACAAAACAACAGGAAACGTCTTTTGCCTAGGAATCAAGATTTCCAACTATACAAGGCTAAAAAACACATTATGCACGGAAGTAAGATTCCTTTTCACTTATTTACTGTATTTCGTACTTCTCTGCTATGGACAAGCTCACGTGTCAGTTGTTGTAACGCTCCACTGATTACGTCGGAACGAACAGTTTATGAAGGAACTTATAATCCATCATCACACAGGGTGAGAAATCGTATGGATCAACATTTCTCTCACGATAAGTTCTCAAGAAAACAAACCAAAAAGTCTAGTAAAAGCATTTTTGGTAAGCTCTTTGTTTTTTTAGAAAGTTTACTTTGAAATTTAAAAAATGTAGGCTACAATGTATCTAACAACTACTCTGTCTGAAAGCGTACGAGAAAGAAGTGCAAGACCAATGGTTATACAGAAATTACACGAATCGTGTAAATCTGAAGCAAATAGCAAGTAAAACAGACTCGTACTGCGAGACTTGGAATACAACGAATGGTTAAAATGTTGTGGACATAGTAAATGATTCAGTTAGGGGGAGTCCAGATTACGCTAAATTTATGATGACCGTCTCAGAACGGCGAAATCATCGGTCGCTTCTTTTCTACTCCGAACTTTGAAAACAGAAAAGAAAACAAAGAGAATGTATTTGGGTAATTACTTACTGCAGACATTACTGTATTTGATGGCACAATACACTACGATAGGTTTTAACAGACACAAAAGAAGAAACTTCTAAAAGATCTGAAATGATTTACATGTGCCCTCTTAATCGATTCCTAATAGTAATGCTAACATTGTTCATAGTTTGCCAGCCTATAATTAAGTTCATAGTTTGTGTATCTAAAAGCGATACTGGATTGCTTGTTGCCATATAT
>JAGDQP010023106.1:12311-29594 GCA_022664845.1 Lepisma saccharinum
CCTATGTTTAACAACCTTAAGCGATTTTGACGTTTACCAACACAGAACTTCGAGATTTTCCCCACAAAGCCAATGAAAATAATATTAGTTCTCAGTATCTGGCAACGCTGTGAACAGTGATAACAGAAACATTCCAAAATAATTGTGAGCGCTTATATATCATTTCGGGGCTTTTAGATACTTCTATGTTTAAATATACTGTAGTGCATTGTGCCAACCATCGAGCTCCACGTAAACTATACTGGAGTGACTACTTAGCGTTGAAAGAAAGACGCCAGAGCAAATATTTAAACTCGTTTGTCCACTTCCAGTCTAATCCGATGTGGACCAAATCTTTAGTTCTAACTCAGTTTTATACGCTTGATATCGCTGTGTGTCCAGTTTTTTTTATTCAAGTCTTAATTCCTGAGTTATTCATGTAAGAGTAAACCGCAATCTGCATACAATTGAAAATGCTGCAAATAATATTTACGTTTTTTGGCATAATTAAAACATAAATTAAAAAACGAGCCACACAGCGATATCAAACGTAAAACACTGAGTGAGAATCGAAAGTTTGGTCCGTATTTGTTTAGACTGAAAGTGGACAGACGAGATTAAGTTTCCTCTCCGCTCCCTGGCTTCATATATTCATGTAATTTTCAATGGCTGGAATCAGTCCAGTATCGTATTAGTGGAGGTCGATGGTGCCAACAAATATATTCATTTCCTTAGCAAGTATTGACGTGTATGTATTTTCTTTGTTTCGTTTTATGTTTTCAAAGTTCGGAGTAGCAAAGAAACGACCAATGATTTCGCCGTTCTAAGACAGTCTTCACCAACGTATACAATCATACAAATTTGATCTAATCTAGACTCACCATAAGTAAAATCCTTGGGCAGTGAACGTAAATTTGTTAGCAGATGTAATGGAAATTGTGTTTTAAAAAAGGTGTTGCGGGATGAATGGTCACCGTCTTCCTAGCTTCTTCATGTGAATACCAAATGGAAGAGAGAGAAACGCTGTTTAAATTTCTCTACCCTTTATCAGATTACCAGATGGGGCATAGTCTTAGGAATATAGATACACGTAAAAATAAATTATGTATGTGTGTGTGTGTTACTCACGTTTGTTGCACTGGCAAAGCAAGAGTGTGGCGATGATGGTATTCCTTGCAGTCAAGTTATTAAATCCTGAGACCCGAGGCGGGGACAAGTGCCTCCCCCATGTCGACGCCCTTGTGCCAAAAGAGTTTTATCTAAAATACTTGTGACAAAATTAAACCATATTTACATACATCAAGACCCTGTTGTTTTAAATTAATTAAATCAGAAAGTAGCACTCAAGTGGATCTGCTCAAAAGCCTCAAACTCTACATCTGGGAGGGATCAACTGATCAAATCACTGTGTTCCAAGTTAAACAGTTACAATCTGGTAGGCAGTGATTCTTTGGAGGGTTATACGTTAGACTTATACTTACAAGTTTTAATGTGTCTAGTTTAAAATGATGGTACCAATTACAGCGCTAGAAAAGTCATATGTACACTCATATTTATAGAAAATGAACTGAACTGATCTTTATGGGTCTTGGCCTGTCTCACGGTAAGTAGAGGGTTACGGGGGTCAGCGTAACACCCCTTTGTAGCCATGTGTCTGAATTTCCTGACCACAGTCCGCTTCTCATTTTATTCAAGAAGCCTCACGATGCTGAGTCAACACCGAAATTTTTGATCCGCCACCGGGAATCGAACCCGGGACCGCTCGCACTGAAGTCAAGCGCGCTACCGACTAGGCCACGCTGGAGGCTTTTCATAGAAAATGATTGAAGAATATTTTTTCTTAGCCCGATAGATTCACAATCAGGCAACATATTACACCTGGTAAGCAATATTTGAACGTGTGTATGAAAACAATATCCAACATAGGCTCGGTATTGCCGCATTGTGCTACCTATCAGCCTTGGAGAGTGTATCCAGGGACCATTCTCTTTCAATCTGAGTATGAATTGGTAAAGAATAACAATCTTAATCTTGCAAGATCGGCCCACTCTTCAGCTCTCAACCTCTTGGTATTTATTTATGAATATAGTCTGAATATAGGTAAAACCTGCTCAATTATAAGGGAAGATGTTCAGCAATCACTAATACCAGCAGCTAGATTCAACGTGCTATCCCAACAATCATCTGGTGGGAGAAGAAAGCAAGTTTAATGTCGCAGTAACAAACGTTTGCAATTTGCAAGATTTCTGTAATGACCCGCGCCCAATTCTAGTATTATTCGTTCTTTGTGAAATAAATTATTACCCTGAGTGAAAATACTTCGTTGTTGCGGTGTCAGACGATTGATATTCAATATTGCAGAACAATGTTATGCTTCTTCTTTTGCAAAGGACGTTTCTTTACAGTTTCTTTTCCTATCAATAATTGTCGAAATCATACCCAATTATATAAACATAAAGGGGGAAAAATTAATTAAAAGATTTAAAGACATACTTTTCTTAAGCAATTCGCACTAAAAAAGTAAAAACGTAATTTTGTTTATGCATGAGCAAAGAGAAAAGTATGAAGTGCGCCAATTCAAGAAGTGACTGTAGATGAGATCGCGCCCCGTCGTGCTTTTCGTTTTACTCTTGTATAAAGATTTTTATTTTACTTTTTAATGAGAGTTGTTTAAGAAAAGTGTATTAAAAATATATATTTTTTCGAGTTATGTCAACGTTGGGATACTTTTGCTCAAACTAAATGTGACCCAAATCCTAACGTTTGCTGCAATCAGTCAAATCTGGGCTAATTATTGGTTAATATTTCTTTTAGGATAAAGAAGCCCATAGTAAAAAAAAATATTAAAATATATATATGAAAGTAACAATATAATATTGTTTTATCACCTGACTCACGTCACTGTGCGAAATTTCATCGTTGTAAGAATTCGGGAAATGTGTAAATTAACGTTCCAAGATCTGAGGACACCTCGAACCATTGTGAACTAAAGAAAATAATGTAAAAATGAGCTAAATATTATAGCTTTTGGTGTATTTTATCGACTGAGAAACTGTTAAGTAATGAAAACGTCTGCTTTAAAAGAGTTTGTTGCATAACTGAACGAAAATTTCCTTTTTTTAATTGGCTATATGTACGATTGCATGTTTTTCTTGCTCGTCTGAAATTTTTAAAAATGTAGCAAAGCAGGTTTTCTATTAGGGACGACAAACTCTTATAATTGTTTTTAAAATACACGTTAGCGGAACCGTATTATAATGGTTAACACTGTATTCCCTTGTGCCCGAGAACCAGACTAATTTAAGAAAATTGCTCATGAACTGACGATGCTCACTCAGCACACTGGGTCCCGGGTGAATAGAAATTAAAATTCAGTCACTGATAGGGTTACCAACTTTCGTAAACCTGAAAACCGGACACTAATGGGCATACCATGATATAACTATCACAAATTGAGCTGCCGTAGCTCATTCGATTGAGCGTTGGTTTGGCATTTTGGAGACCCGAGTTCGACTCCCACGCCCTGCCGTCTTTACGAGTTTTCCATAGTTTTTCCTCATTCACACCAAACAAATGCCGGGACGGTACCTTCAAATTAGGCCCTTGCCGATCCTTTCCCCTACCTAGTCCTGGCCTGAACCAAAGAAGCTTTAATCACATTCAATACAATGAAATCCAAGTTACGGGAACTTTCATTCGCAAAAAGAGCACAGAAACGAATATCAGTCATGTTGTAGCAACGTTTTATTTAGGACCTACGGTAAGTAAGCATTCCAATAAACATACAAAGATATACCAGTTTTATAGAGTCTATCGCTGATGCGAAATTTCAAACTTCTGTTTGAGTAGTGTGCAGTCTAAGAAGTTGTTTCTCATGAAAGCTTGCGTTGCTTGATTTGCGTGCGATTTGGTTCAATAGCCAATTGAAACACGTGACATACTTACCTTACAACACAGCTCGCAATAAAACACGCGTTGCAATTGGCTACTCACCCAAATCGCACGCAAAGCACGCTGTTAATGGTATAATCCAATACAAACGAAAAGAAGCAGCCAAATGGTGTTAATGTTGATCTGGGCGTGATCCAGTGCAGATGCTTTCCCTAAATTTCCTCTCTTGACCTTGAATCTGCAGTTCTCTTGAGATTGCGCAATCTAGTGATTTATATTTCTTAGGATTAGAGGTAAGTTCTTCCACGAATTGTTTATAATCCATGGAAGAATAAACAAACAGTTCTGCATCCAAACTTCAATACTTAACGGACTCGTCATCTCATAAATGTATTAATAACGATGCTGCTTTTCAAAATTTTAGTGATTTTTTTTTATTTTCTTGATATTTTTAGAAGCCTAAAAGCACATGAGTGACATTAGTCCTTACGTCTCCTAAGAATTGTAATATCTGAGAAATAGCGTAACATGAGCGTTTGCCGGCTTTATTTAAAAAAAAATCATTTTTTAGTATTTATGTTAGGAGTCGGCCATGTTTGGTTGGAGGGAGTGTCCAACGACAGGACAGGTTATGTATACTAACAACAAACGTTTTGTTTATTCCTTGTAAGTACGGAATTGAAATTACTTCTTACCTTTTGCTGTCTCTGTCTCAGGCCGGGATAGGACAAGACAAGGATAGGGAAGATGTTGAACTGGACCTTCGTTAAGGTATTATCCTGGCGTTTCGCTGGTGAACTGATGCATACCCTGGAGTACCTCAGTCAGGTTGGCTGGCTACGGAGTTCTAACCCACGTACTTACTCATTGCCGACCCAAAATCCGCGACGTTACAGCCTAGACCACAAAGGGACTATGTCAAAACGCCCACTTCTGAAAATGGTCAGAACGCGCACAGAAACTGTCAGATCTCCCACCAAAAGGGCAAAACACGCAAATTCAGAAATGGTCAGAACGCCCACTCGTAAAAATGGCAACAACGTTCACTAAAATGGTCAGAATGCCCACTGGTCAGATCGCCCACTTCTGAAAATGGTCAGAACGCCCACATAAACGGTCAGAACGCCCACCAAAATGATTGTCAGCGTCCCCACAGATTAGAAAATACAATCCTACCAATATACACAATTAATACTTTAATTTTTTGCAGTTTAATACTTATATTAAATCGATAGTGAACAAATATAATGAAAAAGAACTTGGGAAAACGTTCACAAAGTCTACCAGTCAGAACGCCCACTCTTAAACAAGTGAGTGCAGTTGTGGATGTGCACATAAGCTACCACCAGGCTACAGCAGCGAGTATACTATTTATATGATAATGTTGCGTTCGCGTGTGTTTCCTTTCCTAAGTATAATTACCTGTTATGCGTTATTATGTTGTTATATTATGTGCACTCATAATAATGGCTTGGTATGTATATTTCTCTTTGAGTGAAAGGAAAGTATACCGACTTTAACGCCGCCATAGGAAATAAGGCGAAATAGATGGAAATACCATTACCACAAACACTAATAAACGATTCTAAAGATGTGGCTATCTGAACAATCATGGACACAACGGTGAAATTTCATTCTAAATACGGTAAAGTTATTTTGTACGTTTCAAAAAGACCCTACTTTTAAATTTGTATTTCTCAATAACTGTAATATGTCGCCTCATCAGAAGCGAAATCCATATCATAGTGGAAAATGGAAATTGAAAAGACGTCACATTAAAGCAATATGAACTAAATAAAATATTCGTTGAAATATAATTTAAAATTCAAGCTGTTTTCAACGTGCAAATGAAAACATGATAAATGTAGTTAATTTCATTCTATTAGCTTTTAAGTACAATTTTTATTTAATTACCTTGGAAAGGTACATATCAAGCGTAATTTAAGGAACAATTATCATATTCAGCCTTTTTCTATCCACTGCTGGATAAAGACATCCCCCTTTTCTTTCCACGTATCTCGCTCAGCTGCAATCCTCATGAATGTAGCACCTGAAAAACGTTTAATTTCATCTACCCGTCTTGCATTTGGACGTCGTTTAGGACGTTTTTTATCTTTTGGAATCCAATGTAATACATTAGTCGTCCATAGTTGTTCTTATCATGCATCTCATCATAACTCTTTGGGTGAGTCTTTATCTTTGAGTCGTTTGCGCATTCAATGTCCAAGTTTCACAGTCGTTCATCATAACACGTAAGAGACATTAATTATAAACTTCACTCTTGAGACACATTGATAGTTTGCTTTTGAAAATAAAATATGATCTTCCAAGCGAGCTCCACGCCATTTTGCATTTTCTATTTATTTCATCCGTCTACTTTGCATAGGTTGGTTTGAGCTGCGCTGGGTAAACATATTTCCTTCTTTGCAGGATGTTGATTGTACATTACTTTTGTTTTACTTAAATTAATTTTAAGACTTATTTTCGAATTTCGGTGGGCGTTCTGACCATTTTCAGAAGTGGGCGTTCAGACCATTTCTCAATTTACGTGTTTTGCCGTTTTGGTGGGTGATCTGACCGTTTCTGTGGGCGTTCTGACCATTTTCAGAAGTGGGCGATCTGACCAGTGGGTGTTCTGGCATAGACCCAACGTTGTTGCCATTTTTACGAGCAGACGTTCTGACCGGTGGGCGCTCTGACCATTTCTGAATTTGCGTGTTTTGGTGGGCGATCTGGCCCTTTCTGTGGGCGTTCTGACCATTTTCAGAAGTGGGCGATCTGACCAGTGGGCGTTCTGACATAGACCCACCACAAAGGCTGGGTCTGTAATTACCGTTCATTGTTTTATTCCGGGCATTTGCATTTTTGATAAGTATCAGCAAATGCTTGTTTGAAGTAGCAAATTATCCATTTTGTCAACATTTTAGGTGGCTTACATAGTGACAGGTCCTTTCAGGCACGTTTAGCCCTCGCCATGTGCCTATTGCTTCTATGTGTATGAAGAGGGCCGAGGTTGGACTGAATACACCTATGTTGGAGACATATCTTTGGGGGCATATCACAGTGGCTTTAATTGGCAGATTCCGGTTCTTACAACTCGCTCAGGCTAAAGCTATTTCTATATTTAATAACGAAAAAGTTTTAAGTACTAAAACATTTATTTGAGTGTTTAGCCTCTTACTGTCAAAGTGTGGGGGGTTATTTTATTGGCATGATACGCTGTAATAGGTGACGATACAATTTGAGACGAGACGGAACAAAGCTCTGCGAGATGAGACAAGGACAGACTTTCGAGACGAAACAGGCACAGGTTCTCGAGACAAGGCAAGCACACTCTTTCAAGATGAGACTCGATACGAGACATAACCTTCTGCAGACAATACGGGTCAATCTGCTGCCTCATCTCGTTTGCAACACTAGTGAATTGAAGAAAGGCGCTCGGAGATAAAATTATTTTTTATTGGAATTTTATTCATGGCATTTAGGCATCTATGCCTGAAGCCGGTATACGGTAGGGAAAGGATTTTGGATGGAGTCGCCCAGGACGTTTTCAAGGTACCATCCCGTCATTTGCGGTGTGACTTAGGGAAAAACCTGGAGAAACCACAGTCAGGAAAATTAGCCCTAAGTACCTAATAGAAACAAGTGTTTAACTTTTTCCATTGGCTTCTCATAGCAAGCAAAGAACGTGGCTAGTGCGTACGTGAAAAGTCGGCCTGATTGGTACAAACTCAGTGGCAACCACAAGACGAGAAATGAAATCAAACTTTTGCTTCATCCAATCAGGTTGATTAAAGCACAGTTCTACAAGCTATTTCCAGTCTCTTTGGTTTAATGTCAAGCATGAATGCAGTAAACATGTCCTTTTGTAGACTGTAAAAGTGTACACATTTTATAACATTCATACAATCAATCGAGTACCCTTTTCACACCTAAAATAATTCACCTTCCGCTCACTTATACAGATGAACACTTTTGTGCAATTTTGCATACATTTCAGAGAATATGAATGAGGAGATTTAATAGCCCAATGGTTGGTCCACATTACGCCACATTTTTGTAGGTTTACATGTTAACGAGGGCCTCAAGACCGCAACAATCCTCACCTGTATAGTCAACGCCTTTAAAAAGCCTTGTGAAATTTAAGACGGAGAGGGAATAATGATTGTCTAAATAGTATCCCATACGTAAAATATAGTACAGACTGCTGGTGAGTCCACATTAGCCCTTGTTGATTAACATTTTTGTGCGTATGAAGGTTAATGCTGAGTGTATTAATTTATAGATATTTTTAACGAATTCTGTGCTGAATGACCATAACAAATCTCAAAATGACTAAATATTGTTAAGCATAGGTATATTAAAATGGACACGATACATGTTGATAAAATATGTGCATATAGTTTCAAACATATCGAAGCAATAACAGGAAATGTTTTGTGAACTGTATCAATGTTTTATAGCATTGTTGGAGATATTTACAAAATAACCTTAACTGCTTATTTTCAAGCCCGCTTGCGTTGCTTGCGATTTGGGTTAATAGCCAATTGAGACACGTATTACAACATGTAAGAAAACTATAACACGTGTTTCAATTGGCTATCCACCCTAATCGCAAGTCGGCTTAATGAGCCCTTGGACTCACAAAAGAAACTATGTTTCAAAAATATGTCTAAAACATTTTCCAGAGAAGGAAGTATTCCGGATAGCGGAAATATTATTACCATCTACCAAAGTATTTTATGCTGTGGGTACATATTTAAATGCTGATTGAAAAGAAAATATATCTACATATAACGAACGTAATTATAGTCTCAGTATCTGGCACTCCTGTGAACAGTGACAGCAGGGAGAAACATTGCAAACATGAAAGTGAATTGATCGAGATAATACACTCGTATATATCAGCACGGCCATTAGAATATATCCTATACGTCAAAAGAAGATGTTTCCCTGCCTTTCCTGGCACACATTGCTACTTCTTAAAGAGAACACAAGTAGCAAAAATCCAGAAAAGACTAGAACAAGAATCGTAACATAAGTCTATTTTTTTTTACTGTGTACACATTTTGGAACACTTCCTCAAATAACGTGAAGTAGACAAACGGTGGAGATCGATATGGAAGAACAGCAGCAGTTCAAAGAGGACAATCATTACATTTATCAAAACTCAGAGACCACTTATTAACCAAACAGATAAGAAGAATATTAGTTAGGAACTGTGTTTGAATTTATATGAATATTCCAATCCTCGTGTTGTAACGTCTAATATTGCAAAATTCTTTAAAAGCTTTCTCCAGAAATAGCTAGACCGTAGGCAGACCATAAAATCAACCTTCTGTTTGGAAAATAAATAATATCAAACTTAGTATCGGTTATACGCTTTTCACATGGTTATCTGCTGGGTTAATTGCGAAAGTCAAGGCCGGTGATCATAATAAGCCACCAAACACTACTGGTGTCATATATCTTTCTGATTTCCTAATAGATTAAGCAAGGACTGTATGTACCGATTTGTTCTCCTTTTCTTTAGTTCCTTTGTCTGAAGTAAAGACTAGATCTATGGTGGCAAAAATGTTTTTATGAAGACTTGTATACATATATCATTTCTTGAAATTTTCTGTGCAATTTCGACTACAAAGACAGTTTATGGACATTTAACAGATTTTGGAACTCGTTTTGAAGATAAACTTATATGGTAACCATTTTAAACATTACCCTAGTAAAACACACACACTTTAAACGTTGATAAAACCGTTGAAAAAGCGGAGATTAAACGATTTTATCAACGTTTAATACACATATGTGCTACTGGGGTAATTAAAAAAGTACGCCTTTCTAATAACCACTGTGTCTGTAGTCAGTGGAAATGTTGAGCTGCACTGGGGCTCCTCAGCTTCTCTCCAAACTAAGGCTATGATCGCTACCTTTCCCATTCTTGCTCACGAAAGAGAGCTCGCTGATGAACGTCACCTCTCAATTGTGGCGGGCTTCTGTCGAAGGTCTCTGTCCAAGCCACACAGAATAAAACTGCATGTACAATTAAAATGCACAATGAAAAGAGTATGTGAAGTGGAGAACACCTAGACTAGTGGATAGATCACATATATCAGGGATGTACGGATTCTGTCAGAACCCTTTTTTCTCGAATGCGTAGTGTTACCTTCGAAATTTTCTAACATGCCTCCAATTTTGCAACTTTTGCACTTAAAAATAAATTGAAACTCTTCAAAATTTTCTTTATATTACCGAACTGAAAATGTTGGGAGATTTCCTGCAGCAAAGAGTCCGGAGTGGAGCATCTATAAAACGTGAGCGAGGCAAGCGGATTTAGGTCGACTTTTCATATAGGCGCTCGCCGCGTTCTTTTCTTAATATTTCTAAAGGTTGCCAATAGAAACTCAAGTTACACGTAGAACGCGTACTCAAACACGTGTTTCAATTGGCTACTCAACGAAATCACAAGCAACGTACGGTTGCATGAAAAGTTAAACTTAAGCAGAGGATTTTACGCTTCTGGCCAGCAAGAAATAAGGTTTTGCTGTTAAAATGATAGAACTTCAGTGATTGTCTGGGAAAATACTATTTATATCTATAAGAACTGCCTAACAGACGACGATTGTTTCTGATAACACTCAAAAGAGCAAGAAACCATTCTCACAGGATTTCTCGAAGTATTTATCAACCATACAAGAATTACATTTGAAGAGTAAGGGATGATATTATCATTATTATTAGGTAGGCCTATGTAGCAATTTAATTAATCTTACGTATCGCAACAGACATTTTCTACAAAAGAAATGAACACCGTCTTTACGGAAGCACAAGCTGCTATTCCAATGACTTCTACTGATCATGGAAAGGAAGGTAGATAGTTCCACCATTTCCTTGCATGACAAGGGTAACGACATAATATCTCAAAAATAAAAATAAGCGGTAGTTTCCGAAAATAAAGTATACACAGTGAAGGAATAGATCCGAGTGAAGACGCGCGAGGAAAGAAACTAGGCTTGGTTTGCAGAGAAAGCGGAAGGGCCGTTACAATGTTACCAACTTTCCTCCGCACTCTGTTTCACAGGCAAGCGAAAAGGAAAAAGAAGCTTCATTTGACGCTGTTCAGGAGCGTAGGATCCTGGCCGCTACCTTTCCTATACCATATGCCGATCCGATTGAAAGATGGTTAAAGTTATACTTAAATCCAATTCAACAAGGGGCAATCCAACGCAATATTTAAAAAAATAACAGCAATATATCAGATCATTTATTTTTTAATCTTGTACACAAGAGCAGAAAAGAATGGACCGTACTGCACACAGCGTCTACTAAGAAAATTGTTTTAATAAAACTTCTTTTGATTTTCAAACTATCATCCCCAAGATCGCAAAAAGACGCTTACCTAAAATAAATGGTTTCTTACTCCTGCAAATAGAACCACGTTTTCTAACTTTGTGTAACAGTTTCGGAAGCTTTGGTCACTCCATATTTGTAGAGTGAAGTCTGAAGAAGCTGGTGGTGTACTTACAAAACTGTTACTCTTTAGATTATTTTCATTATTAAAGTATACCAGCCTTATTAGAAAGCTGTCTTCTTATTCAAGATGGATGGCTATATACAAGTATTATGCAGAGGGCTCGAACTTTCTAGATCTGGCCCTGCGGAAAGTTGCCACTGAAAACCGAATACACACCTAAAATAATATTTAAGAAGTGTAGTAAACGGACAGACTATACGATCTCTAAGCAATGGTTAATACGATTAAACATTTTAACCGCTTATTTTCTCCCAATGGAACTACGTTCTAGGGAGATAGAATTAAATATTTAATGTTTTTGATAGAACGTTGTAACTGTGATTATTCGTATTGCACTCGAGTTTGACACCATTCAATACATGTAGGCAACTTTTGCTCAGACAGAATGAATGGTGATGGAATAATTGGTGGAAAGAAGAGGAAAACTGAAGAACATGGAGAAAACCCACGAATACTGTGTTTCTCAGCACAAAGACCGCATGCAACGATGCAGGTTAGAACCGGGGATGTCCCGCAACAGAAGTGAGCACTCTACCACTGAGTTTTATTGTTCGAAACTCACTTTTTAATATTTGAGTATAAAATTGTTCTAGAACAGTTTCTGGGATTTTGTTTAATAATATATTTGTTTCACTGTACTATTATTTATGGCCTTTATGCGTCTTTGTCTCGTAAGAAAATGTGGGGAAAATGTCGTCAGATAATTTTGAAAGTACATTACACTAATGTGGTTATATCTCGCCAATGTCTGAATTGTGTTTGTTGTACAATTGTTGAGCTTGGTAGAAAACATACAAAGTGATATTTCACACGCTCGTCCTCCGGATCTAAACCAGGTTAAGAGGAACATAGATCACATCACACCAGTTGCTTTCGATTCGCCTAAAGAAGAACGTACAGAACATTAAAATTCTGTGTAAATTCAAAACATAATTTTAAGATCCTATCATCAAACGTACACAATCGCAGTTACTACAATCCGCTACTTGTCTTGAAGATAAAGCCAGGCTACTAGCAGCGTATTCACCTGAGTCCGGTGCTTGGCTCCAAGCTTTGCCTTCTCGTCCTCTTGGCCTACATCTTTCGAATGAAAGCTTCCGGGTTGCTGTTGCCTTACGTCTCTGTGCCTCATCGTTGTCCAGCCTGTGGAACATTCGTGGATCAACGGGACCTTCACGGTCCCACCTGTATCAGGAGTGCTGGTAGCCACATGCGTCATTCTAGTGTCAATGATGTCATCCTCAGAGCTCTAGTTTCTGCTAATGTATCATCGGTACGAGAACCATCTGGCTGTAGCCGCTCCGACGGTAAGAGACCTGATGGAATGACACTAGTTCCATGGAAGAGAGGAAGACCTCTAGTAAAAGGGATTTCACCTGCGCTGATACATTCGCCATTTCAAATGTTACTCATTCTTCCTTGAAAGCGGGTGGTGCTGCTATTCGTAGAGAGGCCGATAAAAATCGAAAATACTCCAATTTACTTCCACAGTATATTTTTGTTGCGATCGCAATTGAGTCAAGTGGTACTTGGGGCACCGCAGGCCTTAATTTTATTAAATAAGTTGGTCGGCGAATACAGATCGTTTCAGGTGATGCTCGCTCGACCACCTTCCTAATCCAGCGCCTCAGTATCGCAATTCAGCGAGGGAATGTACATTCTATCATTGGTACGTTGCCTCCTGGGAAGGCATTAGACGAGATTTTCCTGCTTTAAATGCTTTTTTTTAGATTTTGTTTAAATACAATTGTTATTTTATTCTTTAATATAACTCGAGCTAGCATTTTTGTAATCTGCCACAACGTTTATGAATTATAATATAGTGAAGATCACGTTTGTTAAGAACAGATTCACTTTTAAGTTGTAATCGCTTTCTTCTGACATGAGAAATAAATCAGCTATGGAAACTTGAATATTTTAAGCTACGTGTATTATAAGTTTACTTCTACTTATTTAGCAGTGAAAATGATGTTTGCGTTTGTGTATTGTCGTGTTTTTTCTCAAGTTACAGGAATGGGTAAATTTAGCTCCACAGCTTTTACAATCAATTGGTTTTTCACCTGTGTGGATTCTCATGTGTTGTTTCAAGTCAAAGGATCGGGTAAATTTAGCTCCACAGCTTTTACAATCAAATGGTCGTTCCCCTGTGTGGATTGTCATGTGTTGTTTCAAGCTACTCGAACGGGTAAATTTAGCTCCACAGCTTTTACAATCAAATGGCCGTTCGCCTGTGTGGATTCTCATATGATATTTCAAGCCAGTGGATTGGGTAAATTTAGCTCCACAGCTTTTACACTCAAATGGTCGTTCGCCTGTGTGGATTCTCATGTGTTGTTTTAAGCTACTCGAACGGGTAAATTTAGCTCCACAGCTTTTACAATGAAATGGTCGTTCGCCTGTGTGGATTCTTATATGATGTTTCAAGCTATTGAATTGGGTAAATTTAGCCCCACAGCTTTTACAATCAAATGGTCGTTCGCCTGTGTGGATTCTCATGTGTCTTTTCAAGTGGCTGGATTGGGTAAATTTAGCTTCACAGCTTTTACATTCAAATAGTCGTTCGCCTGTGTGGATTCTCATGTGTTGTTTCAAGTGGCTGGATTGGGTAAATTTAGCTCCACAGCTTTTACAATCAAATGGTCGTTCGCCTGTGTTGATTCTCATTTGTCTTTTCAAGCGAAATGAATGGGTAAATTTAGCTGTACAGCTTTTACATTCAAATGGTCTTTCGCCTGTGTGTATTCTTATGTGTTGTTTCAAGTTACTTGATTTCGTAAAATTAGTTGCACGTGTTTTACAATCGAAATACCGGTTTCTTGGACGTATTCTAATTTGCTTTGTCAAAGTACCGCATTTTGGGGACTCATCTGGGTCTGTCTTACAGCAAACTGTTTCTTCGACACGGGATGGTTTACTAATGTCTTTAAATACGTTGCTATTATTTAAAGATGTTTCTACATGAAACAAATTTAATATTTTGTCGGCGTTTGGTTGTTTTATGCTACTACTAATAATACCTTCAACATTTTTATAAATACACGAAGTTGTTTTTGGTTTATTTTCTATATCGGAAGAAAGCATCTCTGGAAAGTGCGAAATGACATTTGATATTAAGTTGGAAGATAACTGATCTAAATGTTTGTCCTCTTTACGTCTTTGTTTACTGTCATTATATTCCCCGCTACAATCCTGAAAAATATATTAAGGAAATATGTAAGTAAATCACATTTGTAGACACTGCAGATAAATTAAACCCAGCACGTGGTTTTATTTAAAATTGTATAAAATAAGTTATTAGAGACTACTAAATTATTAAATTTGCCAAAGGATTAATTCGATATATTTATAATTACAAATGAGATTCTCAAGAGAAAACGCATAACTGAACTGTTGATTGAAGAAGTCTTTCCTACTTAAAATATATTCTATGGATTAAACTAGAATAATTGTACAGAACAATGAAATCAAAAACCTCTAAAATATATTTGGAACTAACTTCAAAAGCTTTCTAGTTAGGAAATAGGGGATATTCCACAGTTATTGCACTTGTTAGGATTCAAAAGGGAAAAGAAATCGAAATTTGAATTCACGTATACTCTAATAGATTTCGGGTCCCAACTATATCAGACGAAACACTAACCTGTGAATTAGGTAGTTCTATTTTTGTTCTCAAATATAAAATTACGGCATAAGACGTAGTGAATTTTCTACGGCATTTATTGTTTAGGGGACGTGTTACGTAGTTAGTATCGGCAGCGCATATTTTTATTACATCATAAGAACATCAACATATAAGGAAGAATTATCAGTACTTAGAACCTCAAAAAGTATTAAACATAGGATTATATGAATATATAAAATAGGATTTCGTTTGGTCATCGCCTAACTTCACTTATCTGATGTAAAAGTGCATCTAAAGTGCTGTCGGTATAAGATAGAGTTGTAGAGGCTCTGTCCTGTATAAATATTGTCAATTAGATGGAAACATCAATAATAGTTACCGTAGTCAACCCGTAAGGGAGTAGGGCCACCGTGGCTCAGATCGTAGAGCCGTAACCTCTAGCGCTTGGATTCGTCGGTTAAAATCCTGGCTTTTAAGTTCCCTTTCAATGGCGTATCCAGACAGGGAACGCGGGGAGCGTATGCCCTCTCAAAGGAAACGATATATTTTTGCATTGTAACAAGACTTATTCTAAGAGAAAGCTTCATTTTTTTTCTGAACAAGCCTAGAAATATTAAGATTCTCTTACTAATTCCCAATTTGGACAAAAAAAGGGGGACGCGTGTCCTCTAAAAAATATGCTCTCTTTTGGCTTTACATTAAGAAATATGCTAAGAAAAAGCTTTGATTTCTTCTCAAAGTCTTTAGTGTGAAGAAATCATGCTTTAAATAAATACGCAAATAATAATAAAACTTTGGGAAACTCCTGAGTCAGTATTTCTGATAGCTCTAAATATCATACATCCGCTCACGCAGATCGAACATCATTTGTTGCATGACAGCAACCGGGCTTCCATTTAACCCAATTGCGTTAGTGATACTGCTCACCGTTATCACGTGGCTAGGCTCATGAAGTTCTGTGAATTACAAAGCGACCGTAGTTCAGTTCGTACAACGCAGGGATTCCTCTTGTACTTTCAGTTTGGGGGTGTAAATTCAGGGAATGGTCATGCATTGGTTCTATCGATTTTTGACCGTATAAATTCTATAGTATTATAAAACAATTGGGGTGACACTCCCAAAGGGGGTCTGGCAGAATCACCGGTAGATCGTCAGATTCTCATTCTGGAGGTCCTATGTTCGACACCAGTGACCGACCATCATGACAGGACTTTCCAGGGATTTTCTTTAGTCACATCAGGCAAACGCTGGATTATACCTCCAATTTAGGCTCTGGTGGACTCCTTCCATTCCTTACTGAGGTTTTCCACAGCTTTTCCTCAGTCACGCCAAGGAAATGCCTGGATGGTACCTTCAACTTAGGCCCTGGTACACAGCTACCCGGATGCTTTCCCCTCCACTGACCCAGGCTGAGCCTTAGATGCCTGAAAGTAATAAGTAAAGTTCAAGTTCGAACTTCACGGGCGACCATCCTGACAGATTTTACAGGGTTTCCCTTTTTACTAAGCGAATATCGGAATATCCCAACTAGACTATGGAGCCCGTGCTTTTACGAAATTGAAGACCTATAGACATACAAGACTCCTACCGATTTCTTACAGAATATTACCTCAGAACAATAAATTCCTGTTTACAATACGAGGTAGACTCCAGGGATCTAAATGTCCCAAGGTACACAATTTTGCCCTAGCATTTTTATTATAACATTTTGACGATGTTCCAGCTACTTGATTATGTTCCGATTCTCAACGTGACAGTTGTTTTTCTGTAGATCGTTTGCTTCATCTTCGTCATGATTAAAGAGATAAGCAGTTCTCTGGTTTGTATCATCACCTTCCTTAGGATTGAACTGACATTTAATGAAGCTCAGCGTATTTCTTCTATTATATCCGGCTCTAAACTGTCAGCTATAATTATTGTTGAAAGCTGATTCTTGACCCTCATTTTGCCTTTGATCAATATTGTTAGTGTCTCGCCGCTGATTCCCATTTTGTTCATTTCGTACTCTTCTAAGTCCATCAATTCCTTGTCAATTCCTTGTCACAATTGTCTATACAATTACTTGTCACTTTGAGAAATAAATAATAAAATACGTTGATCGGGTTCTCTCATATAATAAATTGGAGTGAACGTTAACACGAACAGAAACACAAGAAGTGATTGTGGAAGTTGAAGAGATTGGAGTGAGCCGTTAAGTTCTTCTTCAGAAACTCCACGTCAGGCAACCAGGAAAAATCAACAGATGTTCTGTAAAGACTAT
>JAGDQP010023107.1:0-29593 GCA_022664845.1 Lepisma saccharinum
CCCAAGCGCTCCCAGCGAAAACAGCTGAAAAACTGCTTGCCAGCTTTGTGTCTTGTTACTACTAATGCCTAACTTCCAAAGAGGAACAAAGTTGGATTGGATATAGAATTCATTAAGTCTCAGACACAAGTTGTTCGATCCATCTACTTCCACAAAAATGTACTAGATATCAAACACACCTCCTTTATTACGTTTGATTTTTCTGTCTTGTATGCAAAGAAGCGTACGTATGTACGGTCACGTACATACTTAATGCTAACATGTGTCTCCAAAGTTTTAAACATTCAAAACTTGTTATCGACTGCAGATCTCTATGAATCAGAGTCTGTGATGAATGATCGAGGGAGCTATATCTAGCGTTGACAATTGAGTAATGTATTGAAATCCGTGACGTCAACTAAACCTTTATGATAGGAACGTACCTTAGACGAAAATAAAAGGTGCATCAGAGCAGCACTTTATGTATGTGTCCACAGCTTTGTAGGAAGGACACCAGGCACTCTACAGGGTGGCCAGAAAGTCCCTTTACACGTTCAATTATTTCATTGTACCTTTAATAACACAGTCATTTGTCCAAGACGTCCGTATGATCACCACCATTATCCCTGCACAGTTTGATACGCCTCCATGTCCTCCTACTCATCCGCTATAGCAGCTGCTGTGTCACATGCTGGAAGGCTTCAAGCACACTTGCCCGCAAAGCATCATTGTCCACGTACCGCTTCTTCCTGACGTATGATTTGATGATTCCCCACAGGGCATTGTCTGGTGTCGTAAACGGCCAAGGATAAGGGGGTGGTGAATTTGGGGACCCACGTTCTATCCACCGACCAGGGAACCGCTCATCCAGGCGTTCACGAACAGCAAGTGCGAAGTGGGCAGGAGCTTCATCGTGTTGGTAAACAACCGTGTCGTTGATGCCCAAATTCTGCAGCTGTGGAAGAAACCAGTCATTCAACATCTCCAGATAAATAACCTGGGTCAAGAAACCCTCAAAGATAAACGGACGAAAGATGTGTTCTTCAGTCATCCCCGCCCAAAGCATGACGTGCGAAGAATTGTTCTCAATTTCTTGGTAAAATTGTGGGTTTTCCTTTGCCCATATGAAGATGTTCCTATCCCGCGAACTCCGATAAATAGCACATTCATCAGAGAAAAGAATGCACTTCCGAGCAGGAATGGTGGGGAAGGCCTCCAACAAGGTCCTGCACGCTTCCTGCCGGTGGTTTAAGTCATCGTCCGTTAGTTCATTGGCCGGAATTCTTGCAGGCCTAAGCCCATTTTCATGTGGAGTTCCATTGTGCTTCTTTTAATTCCAAGTTCTGCAGCACGCCTTCTGGTCGACTTGAACTAACTTCAGCACGTTTCCCTTCGGGTTGAGGAACGACCAGAGCGGGGGATATCCAAAACACTTCCCAGGCGAAAAGCTTTCTTCTCCCACGTGATCAAAGTCTGACGACTGGGTGGCTCTTTACCAAACCGTTCACGAAACCGATTCACCACTTGTGTCATATTTTCGTTGTTCATGGACCCACACACTTGTTACTAAGCGCTCTTCTAAAGTGAAGTCGCTGGTATCTGCCATTGTTCTTCACCAAATACAGAACGGCGAGACAATGAATGAACTAGTCAACGCGCAGACTTTATTCTCCTCGCCGGGCATTCACGTGGCAGTTATGCGGCAATCACGTTCTAATTCACGTGAGGAGCACTGTTGCTATATCAATGATTAGGATGGGAGGTTCAAATCTCAAATATCTTACCATCTTCCACTGTTACACGCATTTAGTTCAGGTGTAAAGGGACTTTCTGGCCGTCCTGTATAAGACCAACCAGGCCTCACTCCGCTGTCAATTCCAAGCTAGACTTCGATGGACATACTTCGATCTACAGCTTGGCTTTGAGCGTAAACTGAAACCAAGATGGTTAATAAAGTTCAGGTTGTGCCAATCCTGACTTACACTGTAGAGTCTGATCAACTTAACATCTCAATTATTATCTATTATTTCCAGGTAGGAATATGGCAATTATTCTATGTTGTATTTAGTAGTTCTTTTGACACAGACTAGACGAAATTACATCCCTACCCCAATTACTTTGATTTGAATAGTATCCGCGAAATTGCTACTCTGCACTTCGTTGTTAAAATGTGGTTCTTTAAAATATCATTTCAGGCTGCAAGGTCTTGCTATTTCGGAACCCTGCTGTAGAGAAACCGCCCCAGAATAAACTGTCAAAGTTAACCTATTAGATCCCAGTTATCTGCATTAACTGTGTCTTCGCTGCAATAAGATATCTTCGTTGAACGTCAAGCAAAACCCCTCACGAAATGTATTACATGTATTTCCCATGTGTTCCAGGTTCTTTTACACACCTGGAGAATGTCGTTCACATGGTGTTTTAAATAAAGACTCTACCATCTGATAAAACACACTAAAAGTACACATTTTACACAGTTTTTACAGACCAAACAATTAAGCATGCTTCGAGACGTTCACAGTATTGAATTTGTTGTTTTAATACATTGCAGGTAACCTGAAGAGAACAACCAACCCAACATTCTACCGATCTCCACTTGATTACATCGACGCCTTACAAAAGCATAACATCACTCACAGAAGTGTTTTCTCCTTAGATGGAGCTAAGTCAGTAAGAACTTACATTAAGGTAAGTTTTGTAATAGATTTCTTCAAAGCTAACATGTTATTGCAAATTCTTTGTAGAAAGTTTATCATAAGTAATTACTGCTAAGATATCAACTTTAGTTTCCATGTGGTATCACCACACTACGATATCGTTTAGCGACAGTAAACACTCGATTTAAAGGATCTTGATCAACGGATTTTATATTTAACGGACCAAGTTTGGCAGACTATGAATGTCATCTAGAAAGTAAAAAAAAAAAAAAAAAAAAAACAGCTGGCGGTGTTGCCTGTGCCGATAGCTAAAACTAAATTAAGCAAAGACATTGTCATCTTGATGCTTTTTGTTAAACCTACTTGTTCATAGTCAAACCTCAACCAGCAAATAAGTGGTACGAATTCGGAATGGACAGACGAGCGAACGGACGAACTAAGCGGGATTAGAAGGTTCATTTTTGTTAGCTACGCTATCAAGAGGCCTAAATAAGGTCTCTGTTGGGCTCCAAATTTTTATCTACGCCTAGCCTCAGTAAACATCAATGTCTTCATATCATTGGGCACAAATTCATCACATTTGCTAGTGTTTGTCATTTTTCGTTTCTTCTAATTGAAAGAAAAATAAATTGTTTTCTAAAATGACAATATATATATATATCATCATCATCATCATATTCAGCCGTTTTCTATCCACTGCTGGATGAAGGCCTCCCCCTTTTCTTTCCACATATCTCGGTCTGCTGATATCCTCATCCATGTAGCTCCTGAAAAACGCTTGATTTCATCTACCCATCTTACATTTGGACGTCGTCTCGGTCGTTTCTTTTCTCTAGGAATCCACTGTAGTACATTTGTCGTCCACCTTCCATCTGTTCGTCCAGCTATGTGACCGGCCCATCTCCACTTCATCTTCTTCGTAGTCTTGATTACATCCTCTACCTTTGTTTGTGCGCGAATCCATTCATTTCTCTTCCTGTCCCTCCTGGTTATTCCTAGCATGCACCTCTCCATTGCTCTTTGTGTGACTCTCAATCTTTGAGTCGTTTGCGCATTCAATGTCCAAGTTTCGCAGCCGTACATCATTACAGGTAAGACACATTGATCATAAACTTTACGCTTCAGACACATTGGAAGTTTGCTTTTGAAAATAAAGTGTAGTCTTCCAAAAGAACTCCACGCCATTTTACATCTTCTATTTATTTCATCAGTCAACTTTGCATTCGATGTTTTAAGCTGGCCTAGGTAAACATACTCATCAACTATGCCTATTGTCTCTCCGTTAATCTTCACTTCCTTCTTTGCAGCATGTTGGTTGTACATTACTTTTGTTTTACTTAAGTTATTTTTATGGATAAATTTCTATATATATATATAATAAATCACAGCCATATTCAATCCACTAGTGCATGAGGCCTCTCCCCGAAGGGAGGAGTTGGTCTACTGCTCCCACGCTGACCAGACGGGTTGGGAGAGGAGAGCCGAAGCTCTCACTGTGATCGCCACTGTATTTTATTCACAGCAGCTCACGATGCTGGGTCAACACCGAAATTTTTGAGCCCCCACCGGGAATCGAACCCGGGACCGCTCGCACTGAAGTCGAGCGCGCTACCGACTAGGCTACGCAGGAGCTCATATATATATATATATATATATATATATATATATACTGTATATATATATATATATATATGAAAATGTAGAATACATTCCTTTAAGAACCATGGATAGGTCTTCTAAGATCTTCTAAGATAGATGGATAGATTCGTTTAAGAAGCATGGATAGAAGCATGTTCGTTTAAGATAACATGAGTCCGAGCGTTTGTGACCGTACAATTTGCGAGCATATAGAATATTGTGCATATTGCGACATCAGCAAAATGTATCGTTCGTTTTGCGACCAGCATGCTTATTTTAGATTCGGCGACCTCTTGAACAGTTAAGTTTATCAACGATATTAACCATATTACATTTTAACTGTGTATTCAGCAACATCACTCGGTCCCATGGATGTCTGAGGTTCTGCAAAGTTTACCTAAGGGGACAGTTTCCATTCTGGAAACCAGTTTTAAAAAATTGCCGGAAGGAAATAATAGTATCTTGAATTTCCAAATGCAGCACACACATATAGAACGAGCAGTTAACGCAGAAAACACTAAATAAGAAGGTAAAATCACGGACGGGATGAAAAACGGGATAATCTAGGCTGACTTTAACTAACTTGCCTTCGCTCTCTCGGCATAAATTTGTGTCTCTGCATAACATTCGCAAGGTTTTTATATTGCATTCTGTATGGAGTTGGTTTACAACATCAATGTGTATATGAAATTGAAAAAGTAATGAATTCCAATGTTCCCCAAAGTAAATTGGGAGTCAGCCGTGGCTCAGGCGGTAGTGCGTCTGACTGCAAATCGGATTCAAATCACGGCCAGAATGCTGGAGCTTATTCTCGCAGTGTTCCCATTCCTGGCGCTTTGAGGTGCATATGACGTCAAATTGAGTATCAGAGTGGTATTCCTGGGCACCTTGGGAGGGAAAGACGGTCGACCGTGGGACTGACCACCGCACCTGGCTTAGTACTGTGGGTCGAGAATATGTCACTACCTCCACATCCCCCATGCACTGTTCACGACGAGTGCACATCGCAGGGGATACCTATATTTTTATAACGTACACGGTGGTTACGGTGGTACAAATAAGACGCTATCAACTGTCGAAGGTTCGATGACAAGTTGAAAGACACAAGCTTGCTGAAAATGCTGTCGTGATTAATAACATCGAAAGCTTTAGAAAAATCTGTGAAAATTATGTCAACTTGACCTTTATTATCTATTTGAGTAGCCAAAAAATGTGTGAATTCAACAAGATTAGTTACAGTCGATTTATTTGGTAAGAAGCCATGTTGGAAGGGAGAAATTACTGAGCGAACATGTGAATATAATATTTGTTCTTGTATAATAACTTCGAACGCTTTGGCTGGTGCAGATATTATAGCTATTGGACGATAATTTTTAATATCGTCTGATTTGAGAATGGGACAGATATCAGCAAGTTTCCATTTAGTAGGGAATTCAGAGGTAGCTAGTGACTTATTGAAAATTACTTGTTGTGGATATTTCAGTATCTCCGAGCAACCTTTGGTAATAAAGGGTTAATGTTATGAGGTTCCAACTGCCATCATTGGTATAAAAGAACTGGAAATACCTCTATATTAAATTTAAACGTGCTGTCATGCTATCTCATGTTTTGTGATCCAGTAGTACCCAACCCCTGTGATGAATACGTTAATGACGCGAATTTCAGATGAGCATTGCTCGTCGGGAAGGGGAAGCATGTGGGTTCGAAGCTCGCTTCCAAACATGGTACCTGAAAATTTCCAAAGTTTCTATCAATTTCACGAGTCGAATGTTGAGTTGGTACCACAACTAAAGCCCTACCTGCTAACTTTAATTCAGACACGATATTTGGAACCTACGTGCTTCCCTTTCCAAACCAGCAATTTGAAATTCGCGGCGTTAACGTATTTATCACAGAGGTTGGGTGCTATTGGATCACAAAACACGAGATAGCATGTTTTATCATAGTTATATTTCCAGGGGTTCTTTTATACCAATGATGGCAGTTGTAGCGCTCTTACCGTTAAATAGTGTAAAATATTACCTTACCTACCAAGTTCCACTTTATAATATTTGAGAGATTCAAACGTAATTTCTCGCAAAGTTTTCAAAGAAACTAGTAAATGATCATCACATGCTTTTGTAAATAGAACCTAAAGATCATTGACATGATGTGTCACTTGACCAATGTTGTCATTTAAGAAAATTTCACTTTTTGCCACTAGACTGCAATAAAATGAAAGGCTTGATCACGGTGACACATTCTCACTTAAATTAAAAGGCGTGTGTGTCTGGATTCTTCCTGGAAATCAGTTGGTTACGAAATTAACGGGATGGAAAGTTTCCTTTGGGTCACCCTGTATTTATATAATGTTCGCATTTGGCAGGAATCAGAGCAATCAATTAACACGTCAACTTCATTAATAATTTTAATCTAACATTTAAATTATCTTCGATGCAACCTTTTATAGAAAACTAAATGGGAAATGCATAACGTCAACACATATGTATGAAGTGTTGCCTACCCTTCAGGCGTTCAGAAGAAAATTTAGAAAATTTTGAAGTCCTGTAACTCGTGTTTCGCAAACTCCGAAACGTAATACTACATTAGTGTTCATTTGAACACGTCATCAATGCACTGTGAAAGTTTCATGCTGATTTTCGTGTCTCACCGGAGACAGTTTCCTTGTAAGACCCAAAAATTATCTTTAATGAAGTGCTTTCTAAAATATTTTTAACCTTAAAGAATAAGCATTTTAGATAACCGGACTATCATAACTGAAGTTTTTCCAGGGTATTTCCTCAGTCACACCAGGCAACTGTCGGGATAATACCTACAAAATAGTCTCGGGGCGTCTACCTTCCACAATGCTTTTCCCAGCCTATCCTGATCTGAGCCTCAGATGCCTAAAGGCCATAAAAAATAATTTAATTCATAACCGGACTGTAATAATAATAATAATAATAATAGTAATGAGCCTTATGATGCAATATTTCGGTTTAATAGTGTAGATTGTAATTGGTTGAACCAAGAACGTTTCTTTTTAATCAGTGTTTTAGCAACATTTCTCCGAACGCACAAATTAGCAGTGTTCTGCGGAGCACACAGTTAACAACTACTACATTAATATAAGATTAACGGTGTAGATCACCCCCGCCATCTTGGTACGCACTTTCCATTGATTTACATGGGAATTGTTTTACTCGTCTTATATCTTTCAGGAGCATACGACGACTTCTTCTGTTTCTTTTAACTTCTGTTTTCACCCAGTTTATCGTCATGTTCTCTTTTACTTATGCTATTTTATAGAAATGCAATATTTTACATACGAACAGTATAATTTCCCGTTAACATATTGTGATTTATATAGCAAACTATTAATAATACATTATACTTATATATTTGAAGAAACTTTACAAACCAAAACTACACAAGAGTCAAAATAACCACTAAGACAAATTTTGTGAAAGCAGAACTTAAAGATCCTACTTCCGAAAGGCATAAAATGAGTAAAACAATTCCCGTGTAAACCAATGGAAAGTGCGTACCAAGATGGCGGGGGTGATCTACACCGTTAAATAAAAGATATGGAATGTAACAGTACGCTAGTATTTAATAACCTTTTCGATATAACACAAGTGGCGGAAGAGAAGAAAATCGATCATATTCCACCGTCACGTAGGGAGTGCTACGTGTGATTACAGGAAACAAGAATGATTGCATATTTTATGGTATGAATGGACTGCATTACAGCGGGGCGTTGGAGGGGCACAGAAGATGAGGAGGGGATATCACGTGAAGGCCAAACGCACAGTCCCAAGGTCGTATTAGTGTGTGTGTTGAGAAATTCACGTTATCTGTGATAAGGTGGACTAGCTACTTCGTACGGAGCGTCGGGTCGTATCTGCTGTCATTGTTAAGGGTGAGTTTATGAAACATGGTATGATTTTTTTTTTTATTATTTACAATATTTGTTAGAATGTGATTTTTACATCGATTTTCCTGCGAGCATGATACTAACTGATTTATTAGCTTGTATGTCATACATAGGCAGGCCTCGTGGTGCAGAGGTTCTGGTTGTTGACTTAGGGTAAAAAACCTGGAATGCCTCGCTGGTTCGTGTCCCACTCACGGCGGCCATTCTGAGATTTTCCAGGGTTCCTGTCAGTTCCAGTAGGCGAATGCCGGGATCGAACCTTGAATATAACCCATCCTCCCATTTCTTCTTCCTAAGATAGCATGCCAGCTACCAACAAGGTTGTGACTAACTTGCTTTGAGCTTATCAAACTGGATATTGTATTGAACTTAATTAGCAAGCAAGCTCATTGACCACTTTCTAAAAGTGATACTGCACTGATCGATGTTCTTTAGAATTCAATGAATGTATATATGAAGCCAGTGACAGGCGGAGACACTTAATGCTCGATTGTCCACTTCCAGTTTAAACCAATATGGATCAAATTTTCAGTTCTAAAGGTTTTGCGCTTTTTATCTCTGTGTGCTCAATTTTCTTTTAATTCATGCAAAAAAAATATATATATATTTGTACCATAGATAGCATGCCGACTTGAATCAACGTTCTCAGTCACTTGCTTTCACCTTATCAAACTTAATATCGTGTTGTACTTAATAAAGAAGCATGAAACTGAGTTGTTGTAACAACTAATAAAGTGGGTTGTTTGAACAACATTGCTGCTGGTTGTTATAAGTAGCCCAACTCAATCTTGTTGGAACAACCATCTATGCGAGGAGACTTTTAAACTTCAAAACTGTTTTTGAATTTTGTTTCGTTGCATTGTCGCTGTGGCGTTAAAGCCCTGAAGTCCCATCACGTGATAAAATTGTTTTATTATAAGCTAAACTCCTCCATCTTCTGCGACGTAACTACATGACTCAGAGATCCAGTTGCATTGTGCTGAACTTCTTAAAGCATAAACAACATGGGAAACAATAGCGAAGGAATTGCCGTAGTGTAATGGTTAGAGCATCGGAAAACTGGGCTCGATTCCTCACAAGATATCGATTAATTTATTTATTTATTTACTTTTTAAGAAAATTTACAGTATATGCTCTTTTGCATTTTTACAAAATTCACTGACGTAGCTTAGAGAAGTCAGATTAGATCTCAGATAGCATTACAGCTTGAAACAAGATTGTCAGTCACTTGCGTTTAGCTTGGCAAACTTGATACTGTGTTGAATATAATAAACAACCATGAAATAAACTTGGAGCAACGTAAGTGGCTTGGTTGTTATAACTAACCTAATTCAAGCTTGTTGGAATGAACAGTTATGCGAGGAAGCTTGTTAAACTTCGATTTTGTTTCAATGCACTCTTGCTGTCGCAGTACGCTAGGACTGTTTCGCCATAGGATAATGTTCGCTAACGCCCGCCCTTGTACTACAGGCGTCGTTTGCAATCTGATTAACAAAGTGTAAATAACGTTTGGAAAGCCAGTTAGATCGTGTGATTCCGTAGTCTGGTGACTACAGTATCGGATTAGCGTGCCGTGGGGCCTTCCCATCCAGGTCAACGCTTTTCTGTTTTCTAAGAATTACATTATGCTGTCTTTCTTGTCCTCTTAAGGCTGTTGTAACTGTGATCCTTGTGAACTAGACGGACTGATTCAAGCTTTTTGAAACCTTTCTGGCTCGATTACCTAAGCTTGCATTAAGTCGACACACTAGTGAAGGCAAACTTGACTCAGTTTCGGGTCAGGTAAAATTGCTGTGTGTGTATGTTTTCTTTTTTGTTATACACGTTTCCAAAATTTTACACAGGAATAGGTTAGAGTAATCAGGTTTGGATTTTTTTTTATTGTTACTGATGAAACCCAGTTTTTCTCCTGAGCTATTTAAAAATGTCCCCTCCCAGAGGAATAATTTCTATACCGATACACATCAATCTCTTGTGATCTCACAAACTAAGTATAAATAGCGCTTGGAAAACGAACTAGGGCCTATTTGAAGTTCTGACCCGGTGTCCCTGCAGGTTTGTAAGTTGTTCCAGTAGATATAAGAATGAATTAGTATTTATTTAAGATAAAATAATATAACTGCTGAGCAAAATAATACATTTTAATTAAAAACTAAAAACGTGTAAGTTTCACGGCACCAACTAACTGCTTGGCTTCATCAGACATACATGAGCAACAGAACTTCTTACGAGACAGCTATTTGGTTCCTGATTGGCTCACTGCTAGCCAATCCCGTAACCAGCTACACGAAATCTATTAATAATTAACAAATTCACCGATTCCCTTCCACCCCCTGTACCTACTATATCTAAGCAAACATTCCAAAAATAAACCCTGTCCTGTAGATTTTTTTATTTAAGGGAAATCATTATATCTGGTGTAGTAAAAAGTAATCCATTATTTTTGCATGACATTGAAGGCTTGACTTACCATAGTTAGAATGATCCGATTTAGGTCACATATGCGCCGTTTTGTTCGAAGGTAATATCATGATGCCTCTCTCATAGAAGCCCTTGTCCCTATTGGCAAATTTTGCACCAGCAAACGTGTTCGCCATGGACAGGAACAGATGGTAATCACTCGGTGTCAGGTCCGGACTATAAGGTGGATGCATAAGAACCTCCCAACCAAGCTCCCGGAGCTTCTGGCGAGTCACTATCGATGTGTGTGGCCTGGCGTTGTCCTGGTGGAACACAATGCCTCTCCTATTGGCCAAAGCTGGGCGCTTCTGGGCGATTGCTGCCTTCAGACGGTCCAATTGTTGACAGTATAGTTCCGAGTTAAGGATTTGGCCGTAGGGGAGCAGCTCATAGTAGATAATTCCCTGCCAATCCCACCAAACACACAACAAAACCTTCCTGGCCGTCAATCCTGGCTTGGGCACCGTTTGCGCCGGCGCACCGCGCTTCGCCCACGACCGTTTTCGCGTGGCGTTGTCGTAAGTGATCCACTTTTCATCACCAGTCACCAACCGCTTCAGAAATGGGTCGCTTTTGCTGCGATTCAGCAGCGATTCGCAGATGGAAATTCAGTCCATGAGGTTTTTTTGCGTTAACTCGTGTGGCACCCATACATCAAGTTTCTTTGTGTATCCAGCCTTATGCAAATGGTTCCACACGGTTTTTTGTGCAATGATTAGCTCTTGGGCAATCGAAACAGTGCTTACATGACGGTCGGACGCGACAATGTCCATGATTTTATCGACATGTTCGACACTTGGCCTTCCAGTGCGTGGTACATCTTTGACGTAAAAATTACCGGAACGGAATCGACGAAACCAAAATTGCGCGTGATTGGCTGTTACAGTATCAGGACCATAAACACTATTCACATTTGCAGCCGCCTGGCTTGCGTTTTCGCCTTTATCGAAGAAAAACTGTAAAATATAGCGTATTTTCTCTTTGCTAGTGTCCATTTTGACGCGCGCTCACACAACACTGAGTCAACTCATCACAACTATCTGAACAGTGTTTGTAGTACGCAATCTCATCGTTTGAACGCCATCTCGTTGAACCCGATCGGACTTATACAACGCGAGCTACAGATCACTGAAGCCATCTATTGGCAAAATAATGGATTACTTTTTACTACACCAGATATAAATAAATATAAAGAAAAAAATGAAGAGAAAATAAAAGGAAAACTAAATAAAATAAAACATTCTGTCTTACACCAAATCTACAAATTATATTTTAAGGCTCTTTAATAACTTCTTCCACTGTTCATCAATTTTAAGTCTCGAGTTCCAGTTCATCACTTTTTCACCTTCTACTTCTATAAATGTTGCTTCTTTCCATTTTCTGACAGTCCTTCTATCTTCCTCTCCAATACAAGCACTTTCACTTTACTCCAATCCACTAAATCTTGCGTGTCTCTTATATGTTTGTAGATAGCATTTCTGTCCCTCTCCAACCTAACATCATCTTTATGTTGTTTTATCCGTTCTCTTAACCTCTTTCCTGTTTCCACTACATAGCACATTTCACAATCGCAGCATTGAATTCTGTACATCACTCCTTTTCTCTCTTCTACTATTTTCGCTCATCTGATCTTCTCTCTTATCACTTCCAGTAATCTCTTCCGTTTCTGTACGTTGAAAATACTTCCCATCTTCAGCATTCTCTTTATGATATCTGTTTCTTCTCCTATACTCTCTATCCCCCCACCAATTCCTTCTCTTCTCCACTTTCCTTTTGTTCAGCTTCATGCCTTTCTTCTCTTCCTTGTTTATTGGTCTCTCCTTTCCTTCTGTACTTCCTCGCCTCATATCCATTTTGCCTTAACTACTCATGAAAAACTGCTATGCCTTCCTCTGCTTTTTCGTTTTCACTGCTGACCTGCTTAGTTCTTATGTTTTTGCTTGTGAAGTTTCTCTTCGTTGAGTGTTGTGTGCTCATGTAATTTAGTGTGTCTGAGGAAGTCAAGCAATTAGTTAGTTGGGGAAACTGTTACACGTTTTTAATTAAAACGTATGGCTTTACTCAGCAGTTATATTATTTTTATGTTAAGTATATAAAAGCAAAGCTTCTACATGGACAATATAATATTTACTTCCATACAACTTGTAATGGACCAATTGAAGGGTAAAATTGATTTTAAACCTGAATTTAATTTAAAATTAATTAAAAAAAATAATTTAAAATTAATTTGCTATTGTGTACTGGAAAGTCAGTCAACAACAATCTAAGTCTACCACAAGTCGTAGAAACATCGGGCCCTCACCGAATATTCCTCAGGATATGGATTCTAAAGGTAGTAACGTGGGTTCCCTAGTAGCACATGTATGTTGTCCGCTCATGGGACCCATATCGCCCTACATCGTTAATGTGGGCGGGAGAGCGGACCTCTTGAGCCCACGTCGATTGATGTGGGATCGACATCTATTATCGACATCACTAATTTACGTATTTTCTAAAACTATAGTATGTATTGTGCAAAAATAAAACTATTTTCCACAAATCTTTTTGTTCATAGTGAATAAATTAAAATAAAAAAATAGAGCATTCATCATGTAACCATATCGATCCGTGTCGGTAACCGATATCTATGTTGATCAATGTCGGTCCATTTGGGCAAACCGATGTTTATTCAAGCGATGCTATATCCCTCTGGTGATAAAATATGAAACTTCACGTTGTTGTGAACACGCAGCCAGCTTTGTTTGGTGACAAAGAAGTTGTTCATCGTTGAAGCATGTTAAAGTGCAGAAATAACGTCCTTCAACGGGAAGAACATAAACAAATAAAGTGTTAAAGTTGATTCTGTTTTTCCCAGCGATACTTTGATCACTTTAAGTACATAGACAAGACAACAAGATTTATAGTATTTATTACGCTGGTTATCGTACACCGCCAGAACCGGGGGACATTTTACACTTTTGTTTCGTTTGTACGGTAGAAAGTAGCGTATTTTCTCGAGGCCATGTGGTTGTTAAGAGAGGTTCCCTTTAGTAGGAGGATAAGTTAATGTTATATTTATTTACATTTGTTTTAAATCATCTCCTTCAATTGAAGCTGTTTCAATGTAATCATGGCCATTGTACTCTTAACTTCGTAGCAAGAAATGTAAAAAAAAAAAGTAAAATTAAAAGCGGAAGAAACGTGAAATGATTACAGTGAAGCGGAACTACAAATTTTAGCAGGAACGCAACATCGAAAATAACATTATTTTACAAACTAGCGGTGGTCGACAAATTTTAAAATCGATTAACACATCGAAGTGATGTATGTAACTTTAGCTACAACAGTAGTATTCTTTTACGTACGGTAAATAGTAACTTCGTTTCGCAATTTCTAACGTGTTTTACTATTTCTTGTTGGTTTGTCTATGTTGGTGGTCCTATATTAAAAAGGAGGATTCCTTTTAAAAATAATAAAAAACATAATTATATTATGTTCACAATGTCAATGACCGATATTAAGCGATGTCGATACCCAATATTGAGCAATGTCGATCGATGTCGTTGACCGATATTGGCCAAGATGTTTGCCATCCAATGTGGGCTCATGTCATTGAATGATATCGATTGATGTCGAAAAATTTAATATGTCTATATCGACAGACGTGAACGTGCTACTTGGGTTTTCATAACGTACCATTTTGGTATTTGTCTGATGAAAGTGATGGAAACCCTGGAAGACACTAATAAATAAATAAAGGGTGGCAGGCATGAAGACTTGAATGTGTTCGTTTCTCAGTATCGTTCCGATTATTATTATTATTATTATTATTATTATTGCAGTTACCATTCCGGTTTCGGAAAATCTAAGTCAATGCTGCATCGCAGATAATGTCTCGGTTTATGTAAATCAAAATATGGTCAGCCTAATGTAACGCAATTCACGGGCACCAGGTTTGATTGTTTTTTGTTTTTGTTTTTAAATACACATATACGCAATGAAAACATTTCGAAAACAGTACTAACCACAGTATTATACGTTATGAATAATGACATCTCTCTTCTAATTCACTGTGGAGACAGTTACACGTGTTTAGCTCTAGGAGTTGCCTGGTGTTTAGCTATCGTGAAAATGTCTGTGTAATGAGAAAATTGCTGGTGGCTCACTGAATGGTTAAGGCGACAAACTTCTAACCCATAGGTTTCAGGTTCAAATCTAGTCGTAGACAATGTTAGTTGTACGAAAGACGAGAGAAGAAGACAGGATGCAATGAAGATCACGTTTTTTCCTGAACCTATTGAAAAATATGCGTAATTCTCTTTACTGAAATAGTTAATTTCTCTCGCTGATGATGACGCAATCATGGTCATAACAAGATCAAAACAACGAGCTTCAAGCGCGACACATCCCTGAAGTAGCATTAATATGACAAGTTGAGTGCTTGAATCCATCTTGAAGCCAGATTATTATTCTTGTTCAGTTAAGGCTATTTCAATCTGGATTCTTGAAAACTAACCTGTGTGACCTTGTTAAAAATTTTCTAGCTCGATTTGCTAAGCTTGCATAAATTTGACACACTTCTGAAAGCAAGCTTGATTCAGCTTTGAATCAAGTCAAAATTGCTATGTGAGACCTTGTGCTACTTATTACATGTACAGTACGATACGTGTATAACTAAATTAAGACAGGTCAAATCTAGGACTATCCAGGTTAAATGTTTGCTCTAGAGTCCTATCTTTCGACGCTAGCCGATCGCTCCAGTATCGTTACGTACAGTTCGATATTTAAAACACACGATTCTGGACGTTCTCGAGGAACTATCACTTCTCACTTTCCCATATTCATAGCAATCTCCTTTAGAGCCCTTTTATGCATGCGACATTTGTCGTTGTGTCGTCGACGACAATAATGTCGTTGCGATTTGTAAGTCAACAGGAACAAATGCTTGCTTTTATGCACTGCGGCAACGACATTTGTCGTCTGCCATCTGTGAAACGTGTCGTCGTGTCCTAGAGGTCGTCAACGGAAAAATGTCGTTCAATCTCCTCTAAGTACATGGAGTCTTATGGGTCCATTTATGCACGACGACATTTGCCGCATGCCTCGGCTGTCCATAAATCAGTGTTGCCTAGCGATAGTTGGAGTTCCGTTGCGTAGAAGTTCATTCAAGTGAGATCAGTGGCGAGTTATAAAGAGAAATGGATTATCTAGATACTGAACGAATCATAGACAAAATAATTTAAAAAAAATGTTCAGGGGGCGGAGGGGTCTGTCGGAATCGTTGCGATAGAATATTTAAACAGAATAGGCCCTATACACACATAATATTCACAGGTCTGTTTGTGAAGTGAGAACACTGAACGATTTCAACAATCCATAGAACACTCATCCTATAAATGTATGATGAAGTCTTAAGGTAAGAGAAAGAAAGTTGCATTTACCTGTGAAGACGGGACATTATCTATGGGTACATGAAATTCATTCTTATTTCCTTGTTTGTAAACTTTTTGACAAGCTGGTCAACTGAATTTAACTGAGTTGAATTCACGGACTTTTGACAACTGGAGCTCAGGCCAACAAGTTGGTGAAAAAAAAGCCTCTCATTTATTCCTCATCGAAATAGGCATTTCCTTCTCTATCAGTAATACGGACAAGTTTCTCAGGCGAATTTAATAATAACTATTTTCGTATGGTAATGAAGTTTGCACCGTACAGGTGATAAAATTACCGTTCAAACTCGGTAATTACAGTACAATTTCCATCCCTGTATTTTTCGTTTCTCTTGCTACGTACTAGCATAAGTAGAGTCTGAATACAGAAAGTCCTATAAGGCGAGGCCATTCTCGCGCAGGCGCATTTCTCCTTTATCGTAAATAAGACTTACAAGCGGCTGATTTCCAAATGCCAATTTGGCGTATTGGTAGCTTGTCTGACAGTTAATACAGAGGACGCAAGATCGAATCCTGGTGTGTTTTTCTTTGTATTTTTTTTAGAAACATAACTTTTCTCTTATATTTATTTATTTATTTTAGAACACAACAGAAGAACCTAATTACAATGCTCCATATTTTAAATTATTGTCACCACTACGAGTACAATCGGCATACAGAATTTTTTACAATGTTATGAATTTGTTGAAGATTCATGTTATGGAAATCAATTTCCTTAGCTCTTTTACTTATGTCATTATAGGTTGCGCTCATTCTCCAAGTTGGTGACTTTTGCATAATATTTGTTCGCGGTTTTTGATAATAAAAGAATCCTGAATTTTCTGTTCTGGTTTTGGTTGATGGGACATGCATCTGAAAGTTTGAGAGCAGACTGATGCAATCTATTCTATTTGTAAACACTTTGTAAAGAAAAATCATTTCATGAAGAGTACGTCTGTTCCCAAGACTCATCGTATTAAAGCTTGTGTTTAATATTTTTTTGCTATCAGTTCTTGGATAAACGCCTGTTTCTTTACATATCAGGAATCTTAGGAATTTTGCTTGAATTTTTTCCTGCTTGTCTGAGCTATATATGCTGTTCTTGGATTCCAGATAATGGTAGCCTATTCAATTTTTGATCTTACATATGTTTGAAATAGACGCATGAGAGTTTCTGTCTTCCTGAAATCATTTCCCATTCTTATTATTAATTCCAGGTTTCTTTACGCTTCATTAACAACTCTGTCTACAAAAAGCAATTTGGAATCAAATATTATACCTAGATCTTTATAGTTTTGGGGTATGGGAGAGGCATGTTATTAATATTATATTTGAAATGCACGGCTGTCTGACATCTTGTAAATTACATTTGTTGACATTAATTACAAGTGAGTTATTGTTACACCATTTTACTATTTCGTTTATGTCAAGTTGTAGATTTTCACAATCATTCAACGAGTTAATAGTAGAGTAAATTTTTAGGTCGTCAGCGAATAAAAGTTTGTTAGATGTTTTTGATACACGCAGAGATCATTAATAAACAATAAAAATAACAGGGGTCCTAAGTTCGACCCTTGAGGCACACCCGAAGATACAGGATATTCCTAGGATATTCCACCTTTGTAAACAACGTATTGTTTACGATCATTTAAATAAGAATCAAATAACTTAACCAGACCTAGGAAAAGGAATTGCAACTCTTTCCATGAGAATACTGTGATTTATTGTATCAAATGCCTTAGCGAAGTCGGTGTATATTACATCCACTTGCTGGCCCTGGTCTAAGGTTGATGTTATGTAATCAGTAATGAGGCAAAGGTTCGCTCAGTTTACCTGCCACTGAGGAAACCATGTTGAAATTCTGGTATTGAAGGTCTAACATGAAAACTGATTTTTTTGTATAATATTGATTCAAATACTTTGGCAAAAGTGCATAATATGGCAATTGGCCTATGATTTGTTATTTCAGATTTATTTCAGAACCCTGTAGGTATGCGACAAATTTTCGTGTTTTCAATTTATCCGGAAACACATTACAGGTGATTATTAAATTAAAAATGATATAAACTGGTGTCAAAAAGGGTTCTTCGCAGCCCTTTACTATATATTGCGGAATGTCGTCAGGGGCTGTACTTCCTTTTGATTTTAACTTTTTTATTGCACGTTTTATTTGTCGCTTTTCAATATGTGAGACTTTAAGTTGATCTAATTTATCGTTTAGTTTAAGCGTCTCGGTTTGCTTGTAATTACCCTGTGTATGTTCTTTCTTATAGACACTTTGAAAATACTCAGCAAAGGAATTCACAATATCGTTGTCGGTCCCTAACATCCGGCCATTAAATGTTAGTGTATTGCCATTTAAATGACGAGTCTTCTGTTTCATGAAGTCCCAAAATTGAGCTGGATTGGTTTCAATTGCAGATTCAGACAAGTTTATATAATTATTGTGCGTAGCTTTGATTTCTTGCTTTACCTCCACTCTTAATTTACAAAATTCTTGATAATGATAATGAGAATTACCTCCATTAGCTTTGTACTTTTTATGGTGATACGCCTTCCTTTTAATTTTCTCTATTATATCTGAATTAAACCAGCACGGATTGTTCCGATTTGAGTGTTTTTTTAAAGGGATACATTTTTCAAATATTTTAAATATAATGTCATAAAAGTGGTCAACTGCCACGTTTACATCGCAATGTTTATTAAGAAAACGCCAATTTGTCTGCTTAAGTTCATAATATAATTGCATAAAGTTTGCCTTCCTATAGTTAAATCCTGATACCCTGCTGTGAATTTTCGCAGTTTGTCTACTTTTTGTTTTTATATTTATGTGTAAAGCAGGATGAAATACATCTTCCTTAACTAAAGGTGAGATTTTTTTGTTTACGGTAACAGAGTCTAGATTGGTGAGTACTAAATCTAATGTTTCCCGTAAATATTAACTATATCATTAATTGAGTGTAATCCATAGAGTGACATGAAATTGTGTAGGTTTTATACTTATTAGGTGCTTCGGTGAGATTGAATTCGCTACCATTTATATCTGACAAATTAAAGTCCCCAATTACGAGAATGGAACAACCCGGTAAACACTTTGTCTCAATGAATTGAAATACCTTATTATATACCTCTGTAGCTGACTTAGGGAGAAAGTATAATACACAGACATAAAAGCTTATTCTTTGACGTGAAATATTTGCTTACACACAATCTATCCGCAGCTCGGAGTAATCAATTAAGCCCACTTTGAATTTGTTCTTTTTACTCCCAGTAATGCTCCTCCTCCCCTCTGTTTGCCACATAACTCTGCCCTCCTGTCGCATCTGAATACACAATATCTATTGTCAAAGAGTTCACTATCAAATATTCCAGAATGAAACCAACTTTCACAAATTCGTATGATATCATAGTTGCACGAAAGAACGTTGCAAAGAAAAGTACTTCTTTTTGTTATAAGACCCCGCGAGTTCTGGAAATAGACACTTAGGAATTTATTTTTATCGTTTCTGTTGTCAGTCTCTTTGCTGTTCGCATATCAAGTCACTATTGTTTATCAAGTCACTGAACTGAACCTTACCTTGTTTTTCAAGTCATTGCGTCTTATCCATTCGGGTTATAGCAGCTTGCTTCCTTGTACTTCTTCTAAGATTTTTGTCCTGAGAAACGGAGCTTCCTGCAATCGTGTCGTTTGTATTCAATGTTTCCAACCCCTCATCTTTCAGGCCTTCTAATGTATACGCTTTATTGTCGATATATGACTTATCGAACCTGAGGCTAGCCCTTTTTCCTTGCAACCTTCCATCCCTCATATACACACTCAGTTCCTTCCTAATCTCACGAACACGAAGTCCTCAGTCACTATCACAGGAGTTCCTTTCGCTTTGTATGCATTTTTTAGCATCTCCGCTTTGCGTTTATAAAAGGAAAATTTAACAATAATAGCCCTGTTTCGGCCACGTCTTAGCTTATGCGCTCTTTCTATATCCTGTGGTCCAAGCTCGATGTGTAGTTGGTTTTTGACAAAAGTTCTTACTGTATTTTCGCAGTCTTCCCAGGTTTCATTTTTCTTTTCATCCAGATTCCTGAAGACTAAATTGTCCCGCCGCGATTGATTTTCTAACTTGTCAATTAAATCTCCTATGTGACTTCGTCTACCTATGTGACCGACCCATATCCACTTCATCTTCGTTGCAATCTTGATTACATCCTCTACCTTTGTGCGCGAATCCACTCATTTGTCTTCCTGCCCCTCCAAGTTATTCCTAGCATGCATCTCTCCATTGCTCTTTGTGTGATTGTTAACCTTTGTGTGGTTTGCGCATTCAATGTCCAAGTTTCACAGTCGTACATCATCACAGGTAAGACACATTGATTATAAACTTTACGCTTCAAACATATTGGTAGTTTGCTTTTGAAAATAAAGTGTAGTCTTCCAAACAAACCCCACGCAATTTTACATCTTCTATTTATTTCATCAGTCAACTTGGCATTCGATGTTTTGAGTAGGCCTAGGTAAACACACTCATCAACTATGCTTATTGTCTGTCCGTTAATCTTTATTTCGTTGATTACACCACATTGATTGTACTTTACTTTTGTTTTGCTTAAACATATTTTTAGGTATAGTTTCGAACTCTCATTACACAATTTTTCCATTCTGGTTTATAGTTCTTCTGCACTTGAAGCAAACAGGACTATATCATCAGCGAATCGTAGGCGATGAAGATATTCATTCGCCTTTAATTTTTATTCCAACTTTATTCCAGTTTAAATTTTGGAACACACTCTCCAGCAACGCAGAAAACAGTTTTGGAGAAATTGAATTTCCCTGCCTTGACCTTTATCCAACTTTAAATTTTTCACTTTCGTGATGTAGTCTAATGACAGCTGTAGCAGTCGTGTAGATGTTTCGCAGTAACGTGATATATGCACTTTCAATGCCTTGATGTTCAAGTGATTTAAGTACCGCTGCCAAGGAAATCGAATCTAATGCCTTTTCAAAACCTATTAATCCCAAACATAGTGGAAGTTCATATTCATTAGTCCTTTCCATAACTTCATTCAAGGCTTGTATGTGGTCCATTGTGCTAAATCCACGACGAAATCCGATCCGGCTTGTTCCCTTCCCTGGTTAAAACCCAAGTCTCGTTCAGTACGATTCAAAATAACTTTGGTGAACATTTTGTATAGAACTGACAGTAAACTAATTGGTCTGTAGTTATCGACGCGTTCTTTGTCCCCTTTCTTGTACAACAAAATAATAATAGCATTATTCCAACTTCTCTCTTCCTCAGGCACATCGAGAATAATTTAGCAAGTTCTTCTTTCATCTTTTCACCTCCCCATTTAAACATCTCTGCTGTGAGTCCATCTTCTCCAGGCGATTTTCCGTTCTTCATCCCTCGAAGTACTTCATCCACTTTATCTACATCATTTTCTTCTGAATCTTTATTTCGTAGTTCTTCTTCGGAGTAGTACAATTCTGTGTAGAAATTTTCAAATATATTTATAATTTCTTCCTTATTTCGTGTTACGGTCCCGTCTGGTCTCTTAACTGCAATTATTTGTTTTTTCCCTATCATGAGCTGTTGTTTGGTTTTCTTCAGGCTCTTGTTTTCCTCGACTGTATTTCAAACAAAATTTTCGTTATATCTTCGTACATCCTCTCTTATTTTCTTCCTTACGGTTTTATTTAGTTCTATGTACTCAATCTTCTTTTATACAATTTTCCTCTTCTTTCATTTCCCTTCTTTTTTTAATCAAGAGTTTAGTTTCTTCTGAGATCTTGCTCTCTTTTTTTCTTTCTGGTGCCTACTATTTCCTTGGCTGTCTCTCTTATTATCTCAGTCAGTATTTTATTTCTGCTACCGATGTCTTCATCCTCTATCTCTTTCAAGGCTGAATATATTGCTTAGTTCTATCTCGAATATCTGTCTGTGTTTTCCTAGATTTTCGAGATCTAAAACTGGCGGTTTTCCTCTGATAAGCTTATTTCTCTCAAGTCTAGTATTTAGTTTCAGTTTACATCTCACCATCCTATGATCACTTGAGATTTTGAAACTGTTCAGAACAGACACGTCTTGCAGAATTTCCCTGGTCGATAAAAGGAAGTCTATTTCGTTTTTAGTCCCATTTGGGCCTTTCCATGTCCACTTTCTCTGGGGCGGTTTCTTGTAAAATGTATTGGAAATGAACAGTCTGTTGGCTTCTGAGAATTCCACTAACTTCTCTCTTTTTCTTCTTCTTTTTTTTTCCAAATCCAAAGTTTCCCACTTTCGTGTCACTGCTCTGCTTGGCTCCTACTTTCGCATTGAAGTCTCCCAATACAATTTTGCGATCCAAAATCTTCTGTATCTCCTCGTATAGGTCTTCGATTTAGTCCTCCGGATGTGATACGAGTGGAGCATACACTTGTATAATTTCCATACTGTATCTCTTGGTTATCTTTATTACAACTCGTGCGATTCTATCTGAAATTCTTTCAATTTCTGTGATCCATGTCTCGAGGTCTTTATTAGGCCTATATAGCCAACGCCTGTCGATTTGCCATTTTCTGATGCTTTGAAGTACAACGTGTATACAAACGGTAATTCCAACTGTTCTCATTCTTCCTCCACACTTCTGATAGTCATATGATGTCCCACTTAATCCTCTTAAGTTAATTCTGCAATTGTTCTAATTTGTTCTCTTCTGCAAGTGACTGATAGTTGAGAGTCACCACGTATAGGTCCGTTCGAGTTGCCATGCCTTTTCAGTCTACAGTCCAAACCCGGGCATTTTGTCCCTCTGACTTCCTGCAGAACAGACCGCTGCCGTTGCCAGCTGCATTCCGTCCTCCGGGGAATGAGGCCCTCCGAGGCTGTTTCCTTACTTGTACCATCATGTGATAAGAAAGGAGAATGGAGACATTTGACTCACCAGACTGTCTGCTAATGCGGATTGGTGAGCAGCCCATCCATGTTCGTTCGCCAGGCAGTTGTTTGGGTACTAACAGGCCCCACGACGTGAACGTATGGATTGGAAATTAGGCGTCTACCCCAGTCGGTTCCCTTAAGCCTTAGCAAGAGGAATTAAGGGGTCTCCTCCCAGTTAGTGGCAGAAGTCTTTTGGGGCGACAGTCTTGTCCCAGTTTCCCGGCTATATATATATATATATATATATATATATATATATATACGCATTAGGAAGTTTAATATAATTAGTAACCATGGGCAAGTTGATGTTAGGGAAGTCAAGTACGGTGTTTTCTTATTGCACACGCGATTAAATCGCGTTTTTTGAGACTTTCGACAATAAGATTTTCTATGTCGAGACGCTAGTCTAGAATGGAGGAGAGAACAAAATTTAAATGCCCTGTATTTGGCTCGCTCGTCAGTTTCATTTGCCGTGACTACTCCATACACAGACAGAAAGCGCAGGCAGCTATTTCAGGAAACGAAGCCCTGGTGGTATTTTATCCGAAAGCCTCCCTCCCATCCCACGCGCAACTGTGCTTGTTTTAGGGTCTATAGCATGCAGCTTTCTGTCCCAGACTGTGATAAGGAGAATCAAAGCTTTAGGGATTGGAAAATACATATAAAAATTATTTTGCAAATATTTTCTGTGCGGACTGCCTCACTTTCATGTAAATTAATAATACTAATGCAGCTTACTATTGTTCATAAGCTGAGACTTCGGTGGTAACTTCTATTACCCACAGCATACCCTCCTGTGTCGTATACAGTTAAGTTTATTACTATTAAAATATAGTACATTTTAACTGGGTATTCAACAACATCGACCGGTGTCTTGAAAGTCTCAGGTACCTCAAAGCTTGGGAGCCATCTTTTAAAAAATCTCGGGAAGGAAGGAATATCGGGGGTTTTCAAATACAGTATACACATGTACAACAACAATTAATGCATAAAACATAACATAACAAAAGAGAAATCCTGACGAACGGAATTAAATTGATTTTTTACAAATTGAAATTTATTTAACTTCGTACATGACAAGTTTACATAACATTTTGACTCACAGAAGCCTCGTGTCTTATTCTCGAATTATCATTAGTTTGCTCTTGTCTGGTTACCCACACACATAAAAAATTATTTACATAATATTGCTTCTATGTCGCTGTCATTTAGACTTTATAAGCAACAGCTGTTTTTCTTATCTAATGTGTGTAGGTGTTTTATTGTAAATCTTTGGTACAATGTGGTGATGTGTTGATGTTTTGTTAGTTCTAATGGTTTCTATATTCTCATTTGTAACACTTCTGCTTTCATAATCATAACATAATTCGTTCAGTTTTGTTTCTTTTGTTCTAATATACATCAATATATTTTTTAAATATAATCTATTGATTGGTAATACATCAAAATCGTTATAGAAATTTTTAATATCACAATCAAATTTTCTATTCAGACAGTCTCAAAATATTGCTGTTGGGTTACAAGAGGTTTTATGTGAGAGGTGTATGTTGCACTCCAACTTATACAGTATTCTAATAAACTCTGTGTAAAAGCAAAGTACACCATACGTAATCATTTGTTGACAAGAATTTCTTAAAGATAAACAAATCTATAAGTTGGTTTCTTAATGTATTCATCATGCGCAATATATGTAAATTCCATTTTAGAGGATTGTCAATTAAAATTCCTAAACAATTAACACTCACTTCTGTAATGAGATATACAAAGTCAGTTTGCTTTTACATCACAATTATGAAGTATTAGTTCTTTATTCATAGGTTGTCCAGCAAGTGTATGCGAGAAAGTTATATATTAGGTTTTACGAATATTCAAAATAAGTAAGTGAGCATTTAACCAAGAAGTTATTTTTGGTAGTTCAGTTTCTGCCGTTTCAAATGTTTCTAGCCACGTTTTTTCAGTAATAGTTAAGGTGGTATTATCAGCAAATGATTGTGTATGCCCTCTTACTTGCGAATTACATAAATCATTTATGTATATAAGAAATAAAATGGGACCTAATACTGTTCCCTGAGGTACACTTAATTTCACATGCATGAAGTTACTCATGGTTTTACAAATTTTAACAGTTTGTTGTCTGTTTTCTAAGTAACTCTGAAACCACTCCACAATTTTCATGTTTCTGCAATAGAATTTTATGGGGTATAGCATCAAATGCTTTAGCCAAATCTAAGAATATTGTAATTACGTTTTCACATACGTCTAAACTTTTACAAATTGTTTCAGTTAGGTTAGGTTCAGCATCTGATGTGTTCATTCCTGTTCTGAACCCATATTGATTCTTTGAAAAAAATAATTTAATTTCGTGTAGAAATGAACCAATCTTTTTAAATGCATTTATCTAAGAGTTTAGAGCAGTTACTTAACAAAGAAATTGGCCTATAGTTATTGGCATCAGCTTTTGAACCTTTCTTGTATATAGGTTTTATTATTACACATTTAAAAGCATCAGGAAATGCACCCGCTTCCAAACTCAAATATATGACATAATGGTTCAGTAACGAAGTCTTTTGCACACTTTAGTATATCTGCGTTGATTCTATCTTTAAATTATTAATAAAAGATTTGATTTAATTTCTTAGTAATAGATGTAAAAAAACAATGAGTTTGAATGTATAACTGATATGTTTGTCATCGTACTTTTATTAATCCATGATCATCAACTACTTGTTTACCAACCGTCCAACGTCAATAAAATGTTTATTCAAGGTATTACCAATTAGTTGAGAATTTCCGTTCACTGTTAATAATACTTCATTTGTAATAAGTTCTTCTATTTCTGAAAGAAAACTGAAAAGTTATGAAAAAGGAAGAATGCAACATGAACTGAACTAACCCGCCTTAGCTGATCTCTTCCGCCATCTCGACATTAACTCGTGTCTGTGTGTGATATTCCCGTTGTTTTATATTATATTTCATACAAAGTAGCTTTCCACATCAATGTGTATGTGAAAATGCAAAAGTAATGAATTCCGACGTCTGCCAAAGAGAATTCCGTTTGCCTTCCAAACTGTACTGATCTGGCTCCTAAAATAAAACTGGCAATTTAAACTGTCATTGAAAATCTGGCACAAAAAGCAGACAAAAACTTCACCAAAAATGAACTTTATGTATGAACGTACAGAAAAAATGTGAGTTTTAAGTGTGCTCAATCAGTCTTTTTATTAGCTTCTGGTCCATGGTGCCCATTTTGTACACATTAAGTTCATATTTGCTGTAGTGTTCATTATCTACACTTCGTTTTGAGATCACTTTTAGTACATTTGCGAATTTTAAATGCACTTTTTGCGTATTAATTGTGTATCAGTACACCAGAAGTGCATATATTATGCACTAAAATTGTGGCGTAGTTCATATTAATTTCAAGAAAAGTTAATATATTATGCAGTAAAAACGTGCTAAAACTGGAACATATTGTGAACTTTTTTCGGGACATATTGTGAACTTTAGGTGTAGTTTGATTTTGAATGTAACTTTATCTAACCATAAATATCCGACGAACTTCTTACATTTAGTAAAGGACAAAATAGTATCAATCAATTTAATACTTACTTATTTGTTAAATGTGCTAACAGCTTCAACATTTACGTTTCGCTAAAAATTAGTATTCCGGGTCGCAAAACACAGTCAGCTGTATTTCACGCCTGAAAACGCAGGGTTGCCTCACGCCGTCCCATAAGATATGGTGATATTACCTTACAATGGAGTATCGGTTTTTCTCAAATCTAGATATCAAATCCTCTCTTACTGGTACGTTAACATGTTTAAAATAAAACAATATTTTTTTTTACAGTATTACGGTAATCCATTCCAAGTGTCCTTCCTGTTTCACAAAATGGCGACGAACAATGGTAGTGCAGAAGGAGTTATTTCACAGAACAACATGCAGGAGTTCCTGGATAGCTACCAGTATAATCGAAGGAACATTCTGAAATACGAAAGAATATTTGGAAAGACGTATCTGAGCACTGGAGGCGAGAAGACTGTTAAGGTGAGTTGAAGTTGAGCAATAAATATAGATGTATGTGAGCACTACGACGTTTTGGAGCCACACTGTAAAAAAAAAACACTTTTTTAACACTTTTTTGAACACCTTTGAGCACTTTCTGGAAACGACTTTAGCTCACTTTCGAACACTTTTATAGTGTCCAAAAGTGAAATAAAGTGCTATGAAAGCGTCTCAAAGGTGTTCAAAAGTACTTTAAAAGTGTACAAAAGTGTTCCCTTAATAGTGCTACAAAAGTGCTTAAAAGTGAAAAAGAAGCGCCCTCAATTTTAATGTGTTCCAAAAGTGTGTTTTGGAAACTAGTTTTGACTACTTTCAGGACACTTTATTCGCTTTCAAGCACTTTTGGAACAATTAAATGCACTTTCTAGACACTTTCATACACAATATTTTTGTGTTCGCGGCAGCGCGTTTTTCGTCAATTTAGACCCCCTTCCCCGCAGTAACGAACATTAAGTAGATACCCTATCCCTAATGCTTAGACGCCCAGCATAAATAAGTAAAGCTTAAACTCCCGACCCCGAGCGCTGACGTAATATTTGAACGACTCCTGAAATTAAAAAATGTACATGTTTCAAACACATATTGGTAACTGTGGAGCGTAGTATTAAAATTCGTTGTTTATTTTTTACTGTAAATAACGAATTTTGATACTATGCAGTACAGTTAAATATGTATTTGAAGCATGTACATATTTTAATGTCAGGAATCGTTCAAATACTTCGTCAGCATTCGGGGGCGAGAGAGGTCAAGCTTTGTTTATTTTTGGTGGGAGTCTACGTATTAGGGATAGAGCATCTACTTAATGTTGCTTACTAAGGAGGGAAGGGGTATAATTTGACCAAAAACGCTCTGACGTAAAATCTGAATGACATCTAATACATTTAGCTGTGACGCGTAGTATCTATATTCGTTATATCTAATTTTTTCCTAAATACTTTGAAAAAAAAAATAGTCATTTTTACCTGTGGCTTCAAAGGCTGCAAATTAAAACCTAATTTATCCCTGTAAAATCACATGTTTTTGGTAAGTTTTATAAAAGTGGATATAACGGATTTTGATACAACGCGCCTCAACTATAACTTCAACCTTGAATCTTATACAGATAGTAAATATATACTTTCGGTATGGCTGATATATATATTTAAAATATTTTAAAAAATCACCACAAACCATATCATGCTGGGTACCACAAAAAATATTCCGATTGATTTCTTTCCGTGTTTTCTTGTCCCAGACGAATGTCGGGATGGTATCCTTAATTCAGGCACGTACGTACTAATTTTTAAGTAAAACATGACAACACCTTTAAAAAATTAGCATCTAAATCAATAAAAATAAAACAAATGTAACCCCAAATATAGGAAAAAAACATTACAATTTTATTTATGTTTTAACAGTTAGTAAACTGTACACACGGTTGATTCAGTAAAAAAAAAATATACTATGTTCTTTCTCTCCAAAAATGAGTTTAGAAAGTCAACAGTCCAACAGAAAAAAACAACAAAGAAGAAAGCAGGAAAGATAAATGTTCACATTAAACACTTCAAACACGTGTAAACAACTTCTGTGCTTTTTATATCACTTTTAGTGATACAATCTTCGGTAACACAACGAAGGTCAAGGTGCAGCGTCCGTAATTGCCTTCTTCGACACACCCTGGAACAATAATAGATAGTACTGTATGTATTTACTATAAAATAGAATACATTAATCACATGAATCTAAAAGTGGTATCTTCTCTGAGGAAATTAACAGATTAAAAAGCATGTATAGCAACCAAACAGCCGTGACTTAATAGACAGATTGTTAAGTGTGTTAGCATTTGGAAGGTTTCCAATTCGAAACCGGCGCGGCTGCTTGCCATCCTGACCGGGGTTCTTTTATGGTTTTCCTGGTCACACCTGGCAAATGCTGTGATAACACATTCAACACAGGCCGTGACCCGACGTCTTCCGACATCCTTTCCCCTTCCCTATTTCGGCCTGAGACAGATGCCCGAAGGCCATAATAATAATAGTAAAGAATAATATATAGAGTAGTCGTAGTTCACTTGGTAGAGCGATGGCTTGACAATCGGAATGTCCTGGAAACGATCTTAGCGACATCTCATTCTGACTGAGGTTTTAGCAGGGTTGATTGTCATACCATGTAAATGCCGGGATAGTACCTACTGATGATTCCCTGACCGACATCTTCCAACATCCCCTGCTCCACCATATATTCAATCCTCAGCCTGAGTTGCCTAAAGACATAAATACGTTCAATTATTGAATAATAATAAATATTTTTAATAACACTAACAATCGGAACTTCATTTGATAGACGAGCACATTCAGGTCTTGCTGCCGGTATGGCGTGCAATTTTTATATATCGATCGGTATTTTCGATCGATCGATATTTTGAGACTTGAAATATCGATATCGATAAAAATCTATATATCAAACGATTATGCGATTTTTATTTCCTACGATTTTTTATTTTCGATATTCTATTCTCGATTTCCAATGATATCTGGTGTAGTAAAAAGTAATCCATTATTTTGCCAATAGATGGC